>PTEX01000107.1:212781-361509 GCA_003342815.1 Eudromia elegans
AAAAAAAAAAAAAAAAAAAAGCAGCATAGCTTCCTCCAGCCATTGGGAACTGATCCATCCTAGTACGCCTGGTCTAATGTATTAGCTTGTTCTCAGGGAATGCTTGAGTGAGGGTGACTTCAAAAGGCCGGAACCCTTCACAGCTTTTGCCAAACACCAGCTTTTCCCATCTGGACTTCAGGTGTTTGTGGGCTCTTGTTTCTTATAAGGCTCTGTCATGTTGTTTTAATGGTTTCTTTGCTGCAGTGCACTAGGTTGAGGCTGCTGTTCACTTCAGAGTGGAGGAGTTTTACTTTGTTTGCTGTCTGGTGTACTGTCTTCTCCAGGGAAAAGTAATGCTGAGGAATGGGAGTGAGCAACTAGCAATAGTCCACTTGCAAAAGGCACTTTGCAATGTGCAGCCTTATCTTTTGAAGGCGAGGGAAATGCCTTTTCCCACCTTTCATCCACAGACCATAAGGAAAAGACAGAATCTGGTACGCAGCATCTGGCCCAAAAATAGCAGTAGTGATAATTTGCCCATCTTTTTCCTTATACAACTGCTTTTAGCCACAGCTTATAATAAACTGTTCCTTTAAATATTATTCTGCCAACTATCTTTCCTTCTTTAAAAACATCATCATCTGGGGTGCAACGGATTAGTAGCTCTGTCAGTGCATATATAAAACAAGTACCTATCTAACTGGTATGCCATAATGTTTTAGAAAATAAAACTTTCACATTGCGGTTTATATCTTCAAATAAAAACCATCATGTGGGTTGTCCAACATCCACATATGGCATTATCTTTTAATTGAAATAATTTTGGATAAAATCCCACATTCTTTCAAAATATTATCACTAGCACATAAAAATATTCCATCAGTATTGTCTTCCACTATTGTTTCACAATTCACATGTTTTATTTCTTATAGAAGAGAGACTTTAATTTTGACATATATCTATCCAACACTTATGTGGTTTCCATGAGTAATTATTGTCTTAAATTTTTAACCTGGAAATTCATTTCAAAACTTTCAAAAAAAGAAGCAAAATAATGAAAAGACCCTTTCTAAGTCATCACCTTCTTTATGCTCAGATATGTACTTCTAGACACTGTGATAAAGACATCTCAACTTCCATCATTACAATAGCTATCTCCAGGCAGGCTGCCTGTGATGAGAAAAGGGCATGAGAAAGTGATATAAAAATACGTTTGAGTAAATTTTTGGTGGTTTAGATTTATAAATGTAAATATTAGTAGAAATCTACACTAACCATTCACTCTTATATGGTTTTAGCACTGACTGTTTATAGAAAAAAATTCAGCAATACCACCCATCTAAAATTTCATCTTTTCCTGTTGTTTAGTTCTGTAATAGAATTATTGCTTTTATTAGCAGCACCGAATATTTCTGCGCACATGAGGCATATACAAAAGATTTCAACTTCACTGCAGGACCTGCATTATTAAAACAAACAAACAAACAAAACAACCAACTTATCATCAGTGCCCTCCATGCAGAGGGACATTGACCCACTGACTAGAGGTGATGAGAGCGTTTGGGGAGAACAGATGGGAGCTGAGGAGCTGCTCACAGCCCCTGTACAGGACATGTCTGGCATATCGAGAAACTAGGCCCTCCACCAACACAGCAAATGGAAACAGAGTTTGGAATGATAACTCCAAGGCTTATCCCACTTTTTTCCTTTTAATGCCTGCACCAACATGAAAGTGTCTTTGTAACAACAGCTGAAACCATTCAGTTTTATTGGGGGATTTCGCGTTGGACTCCAACCTGATCTTGAGTCATTGAGAGCAATAAACCTATCCATCTAAGCCAAGGGTATCATAAGCCTTTGTGATTTTGGTTTTGAAGCACTCAGCCCCCACAAATCATGGTTTAATATGATGCAAACAGCTTTGCTGCAATACTGAGCAGGAGCTGCTACGAAGTATGGCAAAAATGCCCATGATATTGCCCATATGTATGTATTCAAACCCAAAGCAGGTGGATATTACTGGAATTATTCTTGTTTTTGCTACATACAAATAAATATTAAAATTGTTTAAATATAATAATAAATACTGCAAAGTATTTAATTATTTTCCATCATTTTTCTGTATCTTAACCATTGAATTTAATGAGGTGGGGTTTTTTCCCTTCTTCCTTTTTAAATAAGGAAGCACATAAGACAAGAAGAACGTTGGTGACTTCAGTCTGTGGCCTTCTAACCAAGAAAGGACTTGTGAAGGTGAATGGTTTGCAGACGAAGGGGATATAAAAGAGACAAAACCAGGATAAAAATTAAATAAAAAGTAGCTGTCTTAAACTGTAATTGCACTCCTCTGCTGAGCATGCTTTCAGATATATAAATGTGATTTACCATCAGCTTGCAACTACAAATCAGGTCTTAAGAAACACTTGTGCTATGAAATTGTTTAATCTCATCAAGCTCTGCTTTCACAGCAAGCCATAAATCACAAAGTCTTTGTTATCATAGACCTCCATGAGCGCCTCTCAGGCAGGCAATGGATCGTGGGTATATATAATCCTGACTGCACAAACAGTGGGGTCGTCGCAGGCTGAAATACTTTCATAATAGCCACTGTGCAGCTGGTGGAACACAAGCCTATGATGGATATCTCATTTCCTACAGTCGGCATCTATTTCGAGCAAATTATTACCACATAAATTTCTTGTCAACAGAAACGGCCAATTAATTAAGTTAAAAATTTACTCGTGATCACATCTACAAACCAAATAGAACTGCAAGGCAATTTTACAGTTACTGAATATACTGCAGGTCAGTTTAATGAATAATTTTTAACTTTGTCATAAACTCAAAGACAGGCTAATATCTTGAGGAACCTGACTGCAGAGCAGCTGCCAACAGATTTACACAAAATATATTTATGCAGATTTTGATTGCTGACATCTGGGGACAGAAATAAACTTCATACACTTACAAAGGCTACGTAAGAATATGAGATTTTCCTCCTGAAAAACATGCAAGCTTTTCTCTAAAACACTATTTAAATGCAAACAGCCTTTAAAAAGATAGGTAATTGTTCTTGGGGAAAAAAATGGCTCATTATCAAAGTTGAGAACTAGAGCAAGTGGAACACTGTTGATGAAGCTTTCTTTTAAAATTACCTTATTTCTAAGCTCCTAAAAACACACTTTGCACGCATATTTATCACAGACACACAAAAATATGTCAGATAGTCATAATTAGCAGGTGCAGATAATTGGGCATTTTCTCATCCCCTAACAATGAAGAAGAGTTATTCTTTCCTGAGTGTCTTCACTTTATGCATTTCCAGCAGTGCAGTGGAAGCGAAAATTTAGAACTATGTCCTCCATACAAATCAAAGTGGGCAGATTGACAGAGGCATGAATACAGCTCCTGACTATGGGTTATTATGGACATAAAATTGGTCTGCATGAGAACATGCACATTTCTAAGTACTTCATAATTTTTATTTTAACCTTCTTTCACCCTCTTCCCACTGCCCCCATGCACATCCATTCCTGAAGTAAAACCAAATATATCCCAGTCATAGCTAACTATGAGATGAAATAGCCTTTTCTAACAGATAAAAATTAAAGTATTGATTAAAACATACAGTGTCTTTTGCTTCAAGTAGATAGTTCAAATTTATCAGAGATAGGCAGTGATCACAAGTAACAGAATGGGGAAAATGGTTCTACAGTGGTGGTGGTGTGATTTTCTTTTAATTTAATTTGTATTCATTTCTGTTAGTCTGTTTTCATTAATATAAAGAAATAAACATTATATCTCTATTCGTATATAATAAAACAGCTCTAGAAATCTTTGAGAGCAGTTAATAGCATAATCAATGGAGAAAAATCAGAAATTTCTCATCATACTAATCTATATGGGGGAAAAAAACACTGAAGGAAGAATAGACAAATATGGTAACTAATCTGCAAATACCACTTTGTATAAATAAATGAATCTTGTAGAATATCTTGAAGTTACAGCTGACTAGTTCAAAAACCAAGACCCCCTGTCCTAGAAAAAAAAAAAAATACTGTCTTAATTATACAAGGGAACTGTAAAGCCCATACTAATTGTACCTGTGAGAGACTGAGAAATCATCCGAGAAAGTATGTGAAAGAGGTAGATTGCTCAAGGTGGACATCAAAACTATCTGGGGAGACTGGAGCATGATAAACTTGTTCCAGGGTACTCAGAAACTGAAGAGGTACTCGAGACTCCAGCTCACAGTGACATCCAAAGCACGCTAGGGACCATGCTATGTAAGTCAATTTGAAAAATTGAATGCAAAAATAAAAAATCTAGTAGGACTTTAAAGTGTAAGATACACATTCAAATGAAAAGTTCACTATTTTCTGGATTAGCTATAGATTAAAAACTCATCCTGAGTACTCAAGTATGCAAAGTACACAACAGTCCAACTGCTGTAAAATATTCAGTAAAATGGAAAGATTGACCTTAAAGTTCTGGTGGAGTTAAGGTCCAATCATATCCAAGGACCGAGATAAGCAACAATAGAATGCCTTTAATGGCAGAATTAATCAATTTCCACATCTTCCAGAGAGCTCAGTCACAAGGAGCGGTGGCAGTCACCCATGCCTACACAGGTCCAGAGGCAGTCCCGCACAGCGTGCTCTTCCTGTTGAACTACAAGCTGAAGTCAAACTATGATTTCTTTCTTGGTTGTTGTGTTTTGTTGGTGGGGTTTTTTTTCCTTTGTGTTTTCTTAATGTTAGAGCTCTTGACACAGCTACACTCTTAACCTTAACCGGAGGTCCAATGGTTCTGATCAAAGACAACGTGTGGAGGGTGGGAAGTCAAAAGGATGGTTGTTTTCATTTTAAGGGCTGTTGTTTTCATTTTCTTTTGAAGAAGAGTCAGCATGGTTTATTTTAGACCTTTTCCTGCAGGTTAACCAGTCACACATGAATTGTGAACTCTAGTGACTATATGCTTTTTTTTTTTTTTTAAAAAAAAAAAGGCAAGAGAAAGAAGTATAAGAAAAACAACATCCAATCCCTACCCACAGCTCTTAAGAAAAAAATATGCATCTTCAGACAATCTTCACTGTCTCCATTTTTAGTGACCATTTTTCTCTAATAACTAGGATAATATTCTTGGGTTAAAAACAAACCCACTTGCTGCCAAAAACATTGCAATTGGTCCAGAGGGACCAATGATTATAGACACATTTTCACCTACCTAAAGCTGGTACCATTGGCCCACAGATAATAATATCAAACACACACAACCACCTCATTTCTTTTCCAATTCCCCAGAGCAATTGTCATAGAAAAAATATTAAATATTGACTAATGTAACAACATGAAGATATGCACTTAAACACGTGAGGTAATTTTCTGGCTTATGTTTTTATTCTTGATCACAACTAGGCGATTTTGCTGAATAAGCATAGCTAATTTTGTTTGTTAGTAGGAAACAAAGAAACAACAAAAAGAAACATGGCCTTATTTTTATGTAGGGTTTTGGCTCCTTGTAAGTTGGAAATGTATTCATTCTGGATATATAGTATTATTAAAACTAAAGTAACATTAATTATAAACTGGATAAAATCATCATACAGTCAGCTCCTCCTCTCTTCTGAACCTGTTTTTCTTTCTTTTTTTTTTTTTTTTAATAAAGCACTCATATCATGAAATCACCTGATTTTCATTACTGTTTACTGAGGTCACCTACAAATCCCAGTAGATTTTCCATATCCTCACTAGGTCACCATTATACGCAGAGAGCGTCTGTTCCACAGAGCTGAGAAGCTCCCTCCCCATTCCCACAGACACCCATCCACGCAGGAGTCCCCAGACTAAAATATAAGATAATGCACAACACAACAGCCGCTTAGTGATGATACTGAAAACAGGAGGACAGAGGCCAAAACCCCAGCAGAAACAGGATAAATCTACTTCTGGATGAGGCTACTGAAGTTCTCTTAAGCTACCATTAATGTTCTAATTACATAAGATTCATCAGTGATTAATTGGAAATCGTATCAGCAATGTCTGTCTTTACAAAGGCTCAAAGGAATCACTTGATAGAAATGCCCAGATATTTATTTCTCTACCGTAACCACCCGGCTGCTTTTCATTCGACAACACTATTGGGAGGTAAAGTAACATAGCACAAAACATCAGTTCTGGAGATGTTGTGAGCGGAACAATCTTGTTTTGATTAATTATTCAGTTTGGTAAAATTACAGCTTGTTTAAAGGAGCATAAGCAATCTTTCAGAATGCTTCACTTGCTTCTTTATACATAAGAATAATTCATTCCAGGTGTAAATTTGCTTAATTAAGAAGCAGTACCCAATCTTTCTCCATTTGACTGGATACATTTAATAAACCCCAAAAAACAAATTACGCAGATCAAAAAATGGAATTATATTTTTAAATTACCAGACCTACACTGGGCTGTGACACACAAACTGTGCAAACTAAAAGAAAAAGAAATGGAATTTACCACACGGCAATTCCTCTCACCACTGAAACTAATACAGGAGCAATACTTCAGACAGTTTATGTAATTCGCACTGCATTATTAATCCAATACATTCATTTTCTTTCTCTAGCACTCACTCATGCTGCTTTTGTTATTCTCGCCTTGCCGCAGGCCCCCTCCCCTTTCTGCTGAGCCAGCAGGAAGAACGGGCACCAGGGCTGAGGATGGACAAGGGGGCATCTCCACAGGTGCACGACTGGGTGCTGCCAAGACAGCAGGAATGTTTCCTACAAAGTCATCAAGAACGCTGTAAAAATATCTCCTGGTATCTTCCCTCCAAGGAACCACAAGGAGAGTTTCCGAGGAGCCTAACAAAGAGCTCAAAGTAACAAGTCCCAAAACAGCCACACGAGGAGGACACCAAGGCGGAGGTAAAAGGACATAAGGACAATCATTCAACATTGTCTCGAGCATTTGAGCCTCTGTGTCAACATGGGATGGTTCAGTGTTGGTGACACATCCTCTTGCTGATACACCACAGGAACGATATTGTGTGCTGATTACCACCAACAAAATATTGCCTGAACTGGTGGGTTTTTTTTTTTTTTCTTTTCGTTTGACAGATTGTTAAAAACGCAATTCTAAATAACTAATTAGCCATGTGTAATACTATTTCAAAATTTATAACTAGGATTGATAAAGCATATATAACAGCCATTAAAATGCAGACAAATAGAAAACTAAAGATTTCTTCAGGTTCTGGTTGAAAAACCACCATCATAGATGGTAAATTGAAAACTACTGGAAACCTAGGACTGCTATATAAATACCACATTAATTTTCAAGCTTGCAGATTAATCTATGAATTTTAATCAATAACCTAATCAAAGCCAGACATTTTAAGAACCTATCATTTTGCACGTTAATGCATGTTTATTTCTACATTTTCATCACGGCACGTATTGAGGAAACAACCACACACAAATTACGTGATTAACTATGTTTGGAAATGATTACAATTAATTTTTTTCCAAAGAAAAATATACTACTACAGAATCAAAATCATTGTGGGTAGAAGCTGGAGCTAAAACATTATTCTAAATAACTTAAGCAATGATTGGGTTTGCCTGTTTGTTTAATTTCCACAATCTAAGCCATTAGGAATCTTCTGTAACCATGGACAGAGATAAGAGAATAATCCTAATATAAAGAGGAAAGGCAGTGCTCCCTTATAAACCTATTGCTTACAGTGTTTGCTTATTCTCTGTGTGTTTAAGATGTTACTTATAAATCATTTTGGCTAGTACTGTTGGCACATCTAACTAATTAATTGTATTATTTATTAATCGTATTTCATTTTTAATGCTACAAGATTTTAAAATATTACTTATCAATAAAATGTTTGAAGATCATCCTATAATTAAGTCAAGGAAACTGAACTGTGAACAAATTTCAAGTTGAAATATTAGGCTTTCATTAGTACACTTTTTTTGAGCATCTTCTCCTACTATTATATCTAAGTCATTAAGAAATATGCACCTAGGAGGATTTGTAAAAGGATTATGCAAATTAATATGGCCTACTTAACACTTGATTTACTTTGTCACAGTTATGCATGCTAGTAATTACCCTATATGACAGCCTTATACACCTGAACAAAGACAATTCACAAATACAGAGAAACAAGCTAAAAGCCGACATGAAAATACGGTTAGGATTGACTTGCGGTCCTCTTGTAAGTGACTCTGCAGCTACTTGAAACAGATTTAAGGTAAACCAACTTTCTACAATCACTGCTCAGAACAGCACTGGGTTCAGAGTCATTTCTTTCTCTCCATACAGAATACTTTTTGCTAATATAGACATACTCAGAGCACCATGTTTAAATTGAACCTTACACTTAAAAATAATTATCTAGGCCTGAACTTACCTATCCAGCATACCTATCTTGTTTGTCAATTATTTTCACTTGAAGACTCCTCCTAACATGTCTCATAATTAAATTTATTAAAATATTGTGAGTTATATCCTACTGAATAAAAATAACAAACAAATTCCTCAAACAGAATATACTTTACTATTAAATTAGGCTCAAGGATTGAATCGCATAAAGATGAACAATTTAGGATAAAATATATCACAAGAATGCCAGGATATCTCTAAAACTGATCATTAATAAACAAATTAAATTCAGATATCAAATACAAGCTAAGCCGAAAACAAAATATTGCAAAGCTTGAAAATGTGAATTTTAATTCTTCTCTACTTTGATGTGTCAAGTTTGCTATATTGCAATAGTTTAGTCACCTTTAGTCATTATTTGTCACCATTTGCTTAAGGGAGAAAAAAATGAGAATTATTATCCACTTTATTTGGTCAGAGAGAAATAAACCAAATTTCAAAAGAAAATCCAACTAAACCACCACTATTAACTATGGTCTGTTGAAGCTATTCCCCTATTTCAGCCCACTCTGGACTACCTCAGCAATATCCTTTCTCACCTCTCTGGAATTCAGTAGCAACTTGTTCCGTGGCAAATGGAATCACTGCCCAGGCTTTTTGACCTAGCCAGGTATTACTACTGGAAGTAATCACGATTAATAAGCTAGAAATAAGCACGATGCAGTATCTAAACACAACACTAATCACACGCTTGTTGCAGCAGGAGAAAATGGGACACTGAAATGAATAGCCAGGCTTTTAGCCATGAACTCAGAGATTTTCCTGATGCAACAGAGGTTTAAGGACACTTTGCTGATTTACTCTGTGACAGGTTGACATTCTGGTAAGTATAATGCTCAAAAGCTCATTTCAGCAGCTTTAAGCAGCATGGCACTTTTTTCCTGATTTACAGCTTTTTTATAGTTGTTGTAGATGGACACAGTCAATGTGTCCATAGTTTGAAATGAAGTTAAGTGACATTCTTGATGCAGACTCAGCACCAAAAATGAAAACTATGAAAAAATTGAAAGCGATTAAATACACCTTGATAATTTAACCTAGGGGAACGAAAGGGCGAGGGAAAAATGATGATTCATAGAGCAAGCAAGGATTATATTCTCTAGATATGTTCAAGAATCGCACTGTATATAATGGTTAAATTTTCTGAGATGCACAAAATACACCATGTAAATTAAAAACACTAAAAAACTGGAACACAGAAAACTTTACAGCAAATACAATGTTCAACTTATACATACGCCTTCTGTTTTGTTTTGCAAACACAATAAATTTTCATTTGCTCTCTCCATTGCTCCAGAAGAGAACAGTAGATCAAGACACAGGATTTCAAACTCAGAGCAGCCATTTTCTTAAAATTGCTGTTTTTTAATGGCTAAATATATTTATTCATGGCTTTTGCATAAAAGAGTTCACGGAAGGGCCATAGAAGAGATCAAACTAGACAAAAATAGTCGCAATGTACTTGTTTAATAAATTACGTATCAAAAAATCCTTGGAACTACAAGCTGGTGGATCTGTCATTGAAAGTTACCTGATATCAGCCAGTGAATCCATTTAAACCAAAAGGATTATCATAACAGTCACAGTTAAAGTGCCATTAAAGAACCTTGTGGTTGTTTAATCCATTACCTGTGAACTTATTAAATATTTTTTCTGTTTCAAAACATTCCTAGAATAAATACATTTATCTGAGACAGGGAAGTGTTTCAGTCAGGAAAAAAAAAAATAAATCATGAGCTCCACATGAAAGCTGTGAAAGTTGAGAAGTGTGCAACTGCCTGAAGTGACTTAAGGGATAACTGTCACTAGAATTAATATGGTTTGAATGTTTAAAAATTGCAGCAGACTCTCTTACTTTTCGAAGGGTGTCTGATTCCTGCTGTGAAAGCTTAATGTCTTTCCATTTGATGGAGAGTTGTGACTGTTGCAGCGTGCAGTCGGTTAACGCTGGCTTAATGGATTGGAATGGTCAACAAAGAGCCTCCGAGATACAAGCACCGAGGTTAAGTCGGGAGCAAGGTGTCTCCTCTTCTGCAGGTACGTTGCCATTGATAACACTCAGGAAGAGTGGCAAAGGATAATGAAATGAGAACTTTTAAATATACGATTTACAGAAAACAATAATAGATTAAAATACAATGCAGAAAATACTTAAAGAGCAGCCAGGCGCACAGAGAGGCACAGCTGGAGTTCCCAGCTCAAAATTTCTGTTTCATTTGTACAACTGCTTGTGCTCATCTCTTAAAAGTTGAGGGAAAAATGACTGCATACAGGATATTCCTGAATTTCTTATGAAGCTAATATTAAGCTTCAAGACTTCATAAATAAACCCCACCTGGAGGTTCCTGTCTTGAGTAACACATGACATGCTGGCTTTCTAGCCAGACTCTCTAGTGCAACAACAAAATAAAGCATAGTTAAAAAAACCAACTATTTCATTACGATGTATATTAGGTATAGAAGGATTCCATGCAGTACCAAATTATACAGAGCACTGGTTTTCTCTGTCACACTTTTTTTTTTATTAGCACCTGTTTATCTTCAGCACTCGGAAGAATTCTGGGCTAATCAATAGAACCATTTTGTCTGAAAAAACCAAACTGCAACAGATTCCAGAGGAACAGGATGATTCTAGAGTCAGTAAAAACTGGTGACAGTTCTTTTCTGCAACAGAAAAAAATAATTTGCAAGACTATGCAGCGCAAGTGATAGAGATTCTAACTACAAACCAAATTTATCCATTTTCCTCTTTGTGATACAGTGACTACTTAAGTTTCTTATAAATGACAACAAGACAACAGAAAGGACTACCATACTATCCTCCACAGCACCCCATTGAGTGCTCATTGGGTTGAAGCAAAAGATCCATTTTCTTTTTGGTTTGTGTTTGAAAAATAAATTATTATTGTGACAGAGAGACTAAAGGCCTATTTCTCATTTTAATGCATTTTCTCTTTAATGAAGCGATTCTTAATTACATACACACATAGAAAAGTTTTTCTGAATATTCTTACAAATTCTAAAGAACGGCCATTCAACACGATGCTTTCACTGTCCACACAGCACTCTGTGCATGTACTATCCATGTATAGAAAATAAAATACAGTCCTCCACCTCTGAGCTACCCCAAGGACAACAGTGCCTTTCAGCACCCATTGCTTCATTCTACCCATCCCGTTCCATTCTGCTGCTTACACAGCACAGCCCATAGTAGCCAAACTTCATTACTAGACGAGAAACTCAGCCATTCCGTGATACACACTTTGACGTGTTTCAAAGAAAACAATCAGTGGAAATTGCTCTCCTTTTAACACTTCATGACCAAATGTCTATAAAAGTCAACTTCCTTCCACACATAGACAATAATAGGAGAAGAAAGAAGAAAAAAAAAAAAAAGAAACTTTGTTAAACTCAGTAAAGATCACTATAAAATGAACTTAGCAGGGCAAACTTTTGAAGCTCACCTTGGCAGGAATACAGTTTTCATTTACAGTCTGAATCTAAGCAATAAAATTACACAGGTAGGAGTTTGTTGGCCTTCCAACTTTTAAGACTTTTAGCATGATAGTTTTTTTAAAAAAGAAGAAAAAGAAAAAGTAAGAGACAATCCAAATTTTAAAAAATCTGTGTTGGCAAAGCTTGACGTTTCGAGGGGAAGGAAGTGCCCTGATCTTGTGATTTAATCAAACCACAGAAAAACAATGTGATAACCTAACATGTATTCACAACAGAGAACAAGCAGAGTCCAAACCTTAAGTCAAATTTTATTGTCTGAAATAGAAGAAAAAGACTCTGATCAAACTCACCTTTTACATCCGAATTTACCAATCAAGTCTTGAGAAGAATGAAAAGATCAGACTTGAAAGGTGCCAGATACAAGTAAAATACCCTAGAGAGCTCTGCTTTTGAAAAAATTCACATATGTATAGATAGATCATCACCACATGAGATACGGGGGCTTGCATATCTGATCTTAAAGCAAGTTTACATCTGATCTGATAACTGTTCCTACAGGCCATCTCAACTGTAGGATATATCAAGATTATCAATTTGCAATACACACAGGAGAAACTCTCTTTGGAATCATTCTGTATGACAAAAACCTGGAAAAAAAAGGTAGAAATCAACTTTTTTAGGTGTAAAAATGATATATTCCTGGAACTAAGAAAAGTTAAAAGAACCATCAAGTTACTTTTCACCTGAATCCTTGTCCACCTCTCTAACTGACCATTAAAAAAATTATATACACATCATTTTTGTTTGTTTTGTGGCAAGTAAGCATTGAGTTTCAAGATCAAGTGTGTGCCTGAGATTCCAGTAATACAGGCTCAGAATACCATCTTTCTTTACACTCTGAAAGGAAGTGTTAGACTTTGCATGCAACTTTCTAATTAGTCTAATAAATTCATAGTTTGTAGAGCATAATTCAGAATTATATATTGATGCACAGACAAGATACATAGCAAAAGAGTGACAGAGATCGATAAAAGGAATTAATGAGAAGATGTTTTAATAATATCCAATAAAAAGTCTGACAGATAAAGCCAGGTATCAAACCTGACCCTTCTTTGTACTAAATCTAGCAACTTAACCACCTCTTTCCCTTGTGGCATGCAGCCAAAATAAGGACATTAGTGATGTGACCCAGCCAAGCTAGCATCCAATTTTACTGAGCTTTACATGACACATGTACGGTTCAATTCAGTATGGTTTAAATCCAGTCTTTTTGTTAGAAAAAAAATCATTCACTTCAATCTATTGCATTTTCCATTTGATTCAATACATTATATTGTTATATTTTATTCAGTTTGGTATACTTCCTAATTAATTTTATCTGCTTTTTTTCAACATGCCCTCAGCATGTTGTACCCAGTTTTTCATCTGTTACATCCATTTTGTCAGATGCTCTAACACCCATCATATCTGTTTTGATATGCTTTTACATCCTATTTCTTTTTAAAGTGTTTGTGCAGTATTAACGTGATTGGTTTTTCATCTGCTCCTGCATTAGTTTTCTGTAAGCTGCTCAATATTTAGAGAACAGTGAGCTAAAATATAATGTGGTTAGTGTTAACAGGCATGTATGCATACAATTTAGTCTTTAACGTTAAAAAGAATGATTCCTAGAAGACACCATGGTGTGCTGTTGAATTCATTTGAAGTGTGTCTGAATTTCCACATGTCATATTTCAGTGGGAGTTAAAACTATAATGTTTCTTTTTAAAACACAACAGACTAGAATATATTTTATTTTGCCTTCATATTTTCTAGGCTTTACTCCTTCATGAATTTAAAGAATAGAAGAATTACATTTCATAAGGAAATAAAACTGCAAATTCAAAGTCTTTAAAGAACATAACCCCTGCAAGTCAGACCGTACGATTTTGAAGCACAATCCCAGGATTTCTAGCCCGAGATCTTAAACACTGATCAACTGTAGATTCCTTCCCTTTTGGTACTCTATTTGTGAGTTTTGGGGACCAACTGAGCCGTGTTATTACTTTGAGGGGACAGGGCGGGATGGACACATAAGGAGTGAAGACATTTTTTTAAGAATGCTTGAGATTCTAATACTAATTTGACTCTAGGAGATACAAGAAATTATTTACTGTCAGAATAAGTATGATAAAAACTCGCACTGTTAATACTAAAGTTGGCACAAAAAAATCAAAATTCATCTGCCATATAAGCACAACAGGAACTTTGGGCTCCTCTGCAGCTACGTTCCCCGAGCCGCAAACAAAGAGATGGACCACAAGATGCCAGGCTCTGTATGGAACAGCTTGGGTTATCCTACATGTTTGCATAGACACAAAGTGTTTGCAGGTATCATTTGTAACAAATGGTACTTCCTGCTATATATCCACCTAGCCCACTCTTAATTAACCTGACCATTGTCATATTTAGTTGCACTGCTCTAAAGTGGACTCTTTTTTCCTAATCACACTGTTCCCATTCAGGCACACTGGGAATCTCCCACTCTGCTCATCAAAAGAGACTGATTTAAGTTACCAAATTTGTCAGGGCCTGTTCCCTTTTCTTTTTCCTTTAGGGCATCACCAGAAAAGTTTCCTTTAATCACTTATCACAAAGAGATTGGTAAAACGTGTGATTTGTGTTCCCCGGAGGGCTGATCTCATTAAATGTCCTATAAAGGTCTTTGGGCAGGCAGCTCGCCCCACATTAGCACACAGGCTCCTATTCTCTGCTAACCATCTCAAAAGCTGCATTACTGTAGAGCCCCAGTACCTGGGGTCAAGCAGCGCACTCACCTTTGGGCCAAAAAGACAGTTTTCAGGCTCTCATTTGGGACAGGATGACTTGGGTCTATTTCTCACCACACGTTAACCCTCCCTGCTCCTGTTTCTATGAGTTATCTATGACTTAGGGGAAACAAAGAACCCTTAAAGAACATGGAACTTAAACTTTCATTCTAAATTCAATCTGTGAAAGCTTATAAAACAATGTCAGCTTACTGCAACCATACAAAACCCTAGCAGTTAGGTCTTTGTAGGATGATGTTGCTGATATCTAAGCAAATACTTTTGTAGATCTTTAACTTCAACCATAGGAGAATTTTTATACTTGCACAAAGAGTCAGCGGGGCTCTTGCGTGAAAGGTTAAATGATGCAAAGCCTTTTGCTGCAGTGATGTTAACTAGATATTACTGAACAAGTAATATGTCTAAGTTTCCATACTTGTGGAGAGGTGAGGGAACTACATCCCTTTTACAACAGGGGCACAGAAAAGCACCTCAAATCATCCCCACGTTCCTTAGTTTGTTGCTGTATTACCACAGAAGATGCTGCTTTTGCTTAAGCAATATATTTTGTAGTTACAGATTTACATCCTTAGCATATCTTAAGTGTACTGTACACAATGTAGACTGTCTTAGGCCTCAAATTTTGGTGGAACTGCACACTCAGTCGGATTACTACCTATCTGGGTAATACTAAAGTTAACAAAGTAATAAAGTTAACAAACCTAATTTTAAGTATTCTTTTTTCTTTCTATGTGTGTGCTTGCGTACACATGTAATCCCCAGGCCCCGATTCTGTGTGCCAGTTTTCAAACTAGGGTAAAAAATTTTACAGCTGACATCCAAACCACTCAGGCATAATTTATAACGGAGACGCAGACACAAAGCTATCTGTGGTGGCATCAACGATGCTGGTATAAAACAAAATGCAAAGGTTCCTCAAAATAAACTACACGAAGTTCAAAACTCTGATTAAAAGCATATGAACCTGAAATAATTTTATTGATGACTATATTCCGTACACTCAACACTCCAGCCAGGGAGATTTTTACAGAGTCATGACTTCTAAAAGGCTTTTTTGGACATCTCACATTTTGTGGGGCGTCTCGCCTAACAGCTCTTATTTGTACTTGCAAAACCTATCTGCCTTTTTTTATATCACACATTGTGGCTATTAGTATGCAGAGACACATTCTAATGGTGTCCCCCCACAACAAAAGCCATCGTTCTGGAAAAGGAGACAGGAAAATCCAACACTCTCCTACCATGACCAAGATGGTAAGAGCTGCTGCAGTTGCCAAATACGATACACAAAACATTTAATTTATAATAGTTAGAACTTGGCCCTTGACCAAGCCCAAAGAACTATGTCTTATTTCACTTGCTCTTGAATATGTCTCTTTCAGAGATAAATGACTGTGCTGTTTGCCAGTTCTCTCCTCTGTTTGGCGTTTTGTTTAGCTCCGCTTGTGACAAGCCAAGAGTTGATGCATCTGCTTGAATGTGTAATATACATCTTTGGTCAACTTAGCTTTTTTCCTTGACAATATTATGTCAAACAATCACATCACAACTGGCTCTGATCTCTTTGTTGTTAGCTAATAAATTAAAGAGTATTTATTATCTGCAATCCTTTTTTCCCTTTTAATGGTGACACATTTGTGGTGAATTACAGGGCAGCTTTATAAACTAGGCTGTGGGCCAGTATCAGCCCCTGCGTTCATGTGAATGTTCCCTCTCCCACTTGGCCTCCCAGCCTGGTGGTAAATCAAGGCAGCTGTCACAGCACACTAAGTTAGTGTGCGTCATTGGGGAGAGCAGGAAGCGTTGGGGGTATAATTCTGTCCATCAAACTAATATGTTATATCAGTAGCTTTGTAATCTTCTGCTATAAGTTATGGGAAGTGACACCTAAGAATTCACTTTGAAAGCAATGTGTTCCTCAGACTTTAAGCCAAAACAGACCCAATCTGCAGCAAGAGTTGCTCTGTTTATACGAGCGGATTTGTAGCCGCGAGCCGCCCCAGCGCTATCAATGCCGCAGTATTTTACACATTCCAGCGCAAGCCTCTCTCTGTTTACAGTCTTTGCAGCAGAATTTGTAAACTTTTTAAACATGATTTCTTCCTTTCTCCTTTTTTTTTTTTTACCCTTGCTTTAACCTCCAGTAGCAGCATAGATAAATATACTCCTTGAATGTTATCATGACAAAGTGAACTCCTGACAGATAGGAATGAATGGGCGACCTATTTCCCTTGTCCATACCCCCTTCAACCTTTGCCTTGACAAATGTGGGAAATAGCTGCATAGGACAGGAGAAGAATACACACAACACTATGATAGGAATGTCAGCTTTTTTGTTAAATGTTCACATGATACTGAAAGAAATGAGTGAAGATAACCTTAAATAGGAAGTGTGTTCTCTAAACAGCTTCACAGAGGTCCAATTCACACTGGATCTCCCATAAAAGGATAGCTTTTTTCAGTGACTATCTTTAATGCTTTTGAAGACCCATAAAGGAGGAACTTGGACTCAATTAAGTGTTTTGTGAGGTGCGATTTGATCTGAAAAAAAGCCTATGGGGTATCTTCAAAGCGTTTCGACCAGACAAGCATGTCCCACAGCCCTAACACACTGAAATCAAAGACATAGACTAAAGGCTTCCAATATCTGAACACACTTCGCTACACTATAATTAAAGGAGATAGCTGGATTTTCATTTTTGTGGATCCTTAGCATTAAACCTCTCGAACTTCTCTCTGTTCATATGTGCAATATACAAACACTGTGCTAACATTCCCTTCAAGGTCAACTTGAAAATCACAAATGCTACTTCACAGGGTCACATGGCATACCACATTGCCTAAAACCACAAGAAATCTTCCATTTAACAGTACCAGGTCTTGTTCACATGCCTCTAAAATTTGAGAATTTAATGTGCCAGACTTGGTTAAACATTAACAAAACCAAACATCATGCCCTGAATGGAATCTGTTTGAAGAGACAAATTTCTTTTCACCTCTTCATCACGGACAATTAAAGCAGCACTGATTTTGGTTATTTTGTCCATGAAAACATTAAAAAAGTATATTTCAGAATTCTCTGTAGCTGTAGCTATCCATGACCTGAGTAAAACCATCCATTTTTTGGATCAAGTTAAAAGCCTAACTAAACCCAGTGTTGATGCAATTTAAAAGATTCATTATCACATCTGAGGTGCAGGAAATTCTAATTATATTTACATGGCTCATCAGACTGCACATCTATACAGTTAGTGGCAAGATCTTATGGCTACACTGCAACAGAGCCTCCATTATGCAGAGGGCTCCTGCACTGAGGGCTGCTTTGCTAGCAGGCACATGTCCATGACGCCTTTTACCACGTCCCTCTTTACACGGCCCCCGGCCTGGCGCATGATCCAGCACGTAGGTATATGCCACCACTAGTTACCGAGCCTCGCGCTGGGCTACAAAACCCTCAAATATTTAGTCACATGGCTACTTTTCTTTGGGAAATTGACTCTTTCATGGAGCTGTAAAATACTGGCCATAATAAACCATCCCCTCAATAAAGCATCCTGTGATTTAATATGGTCTGAGGAAACAAGGTCTTGTACTTCACTGATTTTCCATCGAAGTTGTGAAAAATTTAGTGGTTTTAAGTTCCTTATTTCTCCACAAGGACATTCTACAAGTACCTCTGCTTAGTGATAGCCCATGAAAGCAAGGACCCTGCAAAGGCCAGGCATTAGGAATGAAGGAAAGAGGCCCTAGCGATTGATCAACAACAACTCTGCACAGAAGATAACAGTGTGCAAGCCATGCTCAAAGCTTTAACAAGCTTTCCTTCTCCTCTCCACACCAGTTCATCCTTCTCTGAACAAACCTCTTGCAGCTACTAGGGACTAAGCCTCAGGCAAAGTTATTTGACAAAGTACTATAAAAACTGAATCGAGCATCTGTGATATTTTCACAGTTAAAGGTATTTTTTCCCCACCTGTGACTGCTGACTAAGGTGTTTGTTGTGAATACCTCAAGCGCAGCCCTGCCAGTCAGGCCATTAACACATTCATTGCTCCCCACTGCTGGATAATAACTTTATTTCTCAAGTCACCTACAAAAATTATAGCAGTTGCACCAGGTTGGCCACCTGAGATTTGGCAATGAAATAGCTTGCTCCTGTTTTCATGAGTACTCGTGTAAAACCATACAAAAATTCATCCAGAGTTCAAAGTATATCCGAGAGACAGACTGTCAGCGCGCAAACCTAACGTCGGGACCGAATCATCCATCACCGGCTAAGCACTCGCAAAACAAGTAAAACCCACTTTATACACACAGAGCAGAGCCCTGCAACTTCCCCGCTGCATGAGACCCTAAAACCAAACGTGGCTGCATCCATCACAAAGCTGTTGCCTTTTTTCTTCTCCTACTGCACACGCTTTGACTAGAATTGCTGAAAAGCATCAGGGTCAGATTTCACACAAAAAGCCACAAGGTGAACAGCTAATCCACTCAGCCTCTTCTGGATATCTTTGCATTTACTTAGATTTAGTATTTGGGGTAAAGACCAAATAACAGAGAATTCCAGCACTTATTTTCTAGCTTATATAAGTAAGACTATGTCAGACACCAACATGTACACATCAGATCCAGCCAGCATTTTAAAAAAAAAAACAACTCATTCATGTGTTTCCAGATGAAACAGATCCCAAAATCTTGAACAATCCCTTTGACAGAGCAGACTTGGTCATACTAACCATGCTGGAAAGGATTTGTCCAGTTTCTTATGCTAAACAAGTCCTCAAATTCAGCAGCCTAAGGTGACAACATACTAACCCTTATCCTGAAAAGCATGACAAATTCCAGTTACTGTAATGTACTTAACTCTTCTAACTTGTTCCTCCTCACTTTTTCTTCATTTTCATTTTCTTCATTTTTCTTCATTTTCTTCATTAGAAATGAACAGAAGCAAGAGAAATGGAAGCAATGGAAGGCCTACTAGTTCCCTCCAGCAGCTGCATAGTCAGGTACAAGAACACTTATTAAAAGCCATCCTTAGGTGTCTCAGATGTGTCCTCCCACAGGAGGAGGAAACTTCTCTCGGTGCAAGTAAAAAGAGCTCAGCAGAGTCAGATTATCATGACATTTTGGACAGATAGTTAACAACAGCGATTCCTCTGGATATTATGTGCATTGAATAAAACTCATGTCAATAACACACTGTTATGGAAGGCATTGTACTTGACTGGCAGTTAGGCCATGTGGTTTTAGGTAAGTATGAAAAGGTTGCTCTTTGAATGTACTTGGTTATCATTCTGTGAAAAACGTCATTCCCATTTTTTTTAATTCTCACATAAATAAATGTTTAAATAAAAAAAAGTAAAAAAATAGACTTAAACTTCTTTTTCATAATGATGTAATTTAAGAGAAATTATCAATTAAGATTTCTTCAGAAATTGCATCACGTTAGCTCTTTTTTTTTAGTTTAATAATATGAGTTCAAAATAAGAGATGAGTACCAACTCTCAGTGTCTCCTAAGATACACTCTGACATTCTGCTATTATTTTCCAAATAAAAGGTGGTTTTTTCTTTTTTTTTTTCTAATTCACATTAAACTATTCACATAGTTTTGGGGTTTTTTTTCTATTTTTTCTAGATGAGCTAAAAATTTCTCTAATGATATGTATATGCATTTTCCTCTTTCCCCTTAAATCAATCAGAACTTCTGCGGGATCCCACTTTCTGCTGCTTCTTATTTTAAGTGAGGAAAAATTATTTCCCTCTTGCAAACGCTAGGCTTTTTGCTCATTTAAACCCATCTTGTTTCAATCCCACACACTCTTTGAGACTGTAATGCAAATGACAACCTCCTTTGCTTAATATAAACAGAAAGTATTAGAAAGAACAAACATCAGCTCAAGTAATCCTTTGGTCCACAGTTCTGCTGGAGAGTGAATGATCCCAAGCTAACTTCCCCGAGTTGCAAATAGCAGAGCAGGCTAAACTGGTCTTATGGAGCACGCTGGATCACAGCTCCAGAGCGAGTTTGGGGATTGCTGTGACTTCCCTCCACCTCTTCATGCATATTTCCATCCTACAAAAATAAAGCACAATCCCCTAGTCCCACCTGGGTTGCATAGGCTCACAAGCCAGTTTGTTTGAAAATGCATGGCTACACGGAGAACACAGACAGTACCCATGATGTCCAAATGTCTTTAAATACTGGAGATGATGTCTATTTTCTTCCATGTCTTCAAATGCTCACCACTGATAAGAAATGGCATATAAACATAGGCAGAGTTACAGGTTGCACTCAGAGTGTTTCTTTAGAAGTATTTAATCAAGACATTGCCATTTTTCAGTTTTCTGAATCTTTACTGATGTTTTAAATGGGACATAAGCAGTCACGACCTTTCGTGTCTGATGTCAGAGAAATGAAAAGGCCCAGCAATAACTGCAGTTTACATTGGCTTCGTTTTCCAGGCCAGAATTAAACACACACTGTATCGAGTGCACCATACATTCTTGAAGGCTTAAGATGTGATTCAAGCCCTCCTCGTGTGAAGAAAACAGATAACAGCTGGGAAACCGTGGAGTAGTTCCAGCAAGGACTTCTGCTTCCTCGTGGAGCTTTGCTCAATGAATTACAATTATATCTTTATGGCTGTCAAACAACTACTTACTTTAAAAACACCAGCTGTACTATGCCGCCTTTTCTACTTGTCTTGTTGCAAGACTTATCAAACAACTAAAATATTGTATATTCTTCAGTGAAAGGCTGGCTTGGAAACCTCAAAGAAGATTAGATGAAAACAAAACAACTCAACTTGCAATTGCTCTATATATACACCAGCTAAAATTATCTAATTCTTATACGCTTAATGTTCTGCAACTGAACGAAATGGTCCATATTGCAGAGAACTTAGATGTCTTTTGGGATTGCATGGACTTACCTATGTAAGTATACCATTGCCAAATCTATTCAAAGATTGATTATCACAATGGTTTTTCAAATATCAGCTATGTGCAAGTCTTCAGAACCTTCTGTAGAGAACATCTCTTTTTTCCCCTTTTTTAATGCCTCCAGAGGATATTCGAACAATAAAGGAGCTAAATCCAAAGGAATTGCAGCAAGTTGAATACAGCATTAACAACAACGATTTATCCCTTACAGATTTGCTTCTATTGTATGAACAGCAGAAAACTCGGGAGTCTTTTCATTCATATCTTACACAAGATTGAGAAGAGTAAAAATAACGTAATGGCCAGATTATTCATCCATCTGGAATTGGGATCGGAATTACAAACACGGCTAGTAGTAGGTACTTAAAGGGAACATTACAAAAATCTAGAATTAAAATTAAAATCTCTACGAAAGGTATTCCTGCAACACTATATATTTGCAAACCATAGCCTATATATGAACAATATTTAATACAATTTCATTGGAATTTAGACCTGCTTCTTTGAAGGGGCCTGGTTTCCACACAAACTCCACCAGAAACTCCAGTTCTTTCCTCAGCAACATTGTCTTTCTGCGACTTGTTTACAAAAGGCTACTTAGATTCTTTGAGATCAACGCAGAAGTCACCCTTTGTGCAGGGCTTCAGACTGCACATTTTCTGACAGAATTTGAAGCAAATATTAGTATTAAAAAGAAAAAAAAAAGTGCCATTCTTTACCAAACTACCTGCACACACACACGCATCAAATGCATTTCCAACAGGAAAGTTTCTCAATTCTTATTTTTCTTTCACTGCATCTCAGGAGCTCACTTCATAATTTCTCATCTCATTTTCCCCCCTGCCCCTCCCCTTTCTAACCTCCATTTGCAATATTTCAGAAGGAAAGCAGGTGACAAGACTGTCTTTGAGAATGACAACTTACTTTTCAGCACAGCCAAATTGACAGCCCTTGGACAGAGCTCTGGTGAAAGCTGATAATGTTCAAACTTGCCAACAGATTTACACAAAGCATTAAGAAAATACTATTTTCCTCTGTGGAGGTTGTTTTTTTTTTAAAAAAAAAAAGATAACTTTCTGGGAAGGACTAATTATATTTAGAGAGTGATTTATTAATTGTTTGTGATTAAAAGAATGTTCCATCCCACGTCCCATCAAGTAAGCAAGATCAAAAGGTTCTCTTCACTTGCTGTACAAAGCTCAAGCTAGCACAAACTTTCTGTGGAAACTCTGCATGAGCACATCCAGAGTCGCTTTGAGGCTATTTTGAGCCATTCTTAATCCCTCCTGAGTAATTGATATGAACAGTATTTAAGCTTTTCACATTCCCACCTACTCATCTGATGGTGACAGCCTTTTGGGAAAGGGACCCAAAACTTGGGCATTTTTCCAGTTTGTTGTTTTTCAAACTTCAGTATTTTAACAGATGTCTTCTAAAAGTCTTTTGGGGAATCAAATACATTGATATATCCCAAATCTCTGCTTCCGAAGATGAAAATCCATTCAAAAGTAGGAGAGCTACAATACTTGAGGAATTTTTGGATAAGTGCATCAGCATGAATCTAGACCTGTTGGCTTTGCCAACTGTGAAGAGCATCGTGCACCTGAGCACAGGGCATAGAGCTAGCAAAGCAGCACAACAGTGTGGGAGCCCTGTCTCACCACAGGACCACAACATTTTAACTCCCACAACAAATATTATAAGGGTTTCACATCTCAGCCGAGCACAGGCATGCTTTGTAGTCATTTGGGAATCAGTCCTGAGAGGTGCTCAGCAAGCACTGATCCCAAAGTATTTTATTTAAGACTCTGTACCTATCAGGACGAGAACATTTTAGCACAGCCTGAGGGTTCAAGATATGGTAGTCGGCAGCTGAAGCAGCTCCAGAAGATGCTACGTCTTGAAACGTGGTATCTGGCCAGGAGAGACAAGGGCTGTGCTGCTCTACCCTAAAGAATCCATCAAGAAAGAAAAGACGTTTTGCAGTGCTGATTTTACAGAAGCCCCCAAAATTCAGTTTTCCTAAAACCACAGTAGTTACAGTACAATTTACTGAGGTTCTAAAATAAATATGCCTGGTTTTATAATGCCTCTTATATTGTATTTCAGCATTTCTGCAATATTCAGCATATTTCATTCGAATGGCATTGTGTTTTCAAACAATTTGGGAAGCCCACTGCTAGAGTGATGATTGCATAACAGCTACAAGCTCTGTCTATGTCTCTCCCATCTTATTAAAATGCTTTAATCTAGCCTTGTTCACACTAGATCCACTTTTCCTGCAAAGGCAGAAAGGATGGGAAAAGCAGATAAAAATTCTAACATCCTACAGGCTACCCCACCCCAGTGTCCGTCGTTGTTTTTCATGCTGCTGTGAAAAGAAATAAAATATAATGCTCTGTTGGATTGTTCGTTTGTCTGTGGACGCTCTCAGAAGCCTTACCCTGGTTTTCATTAAGCAGAATTATGTAAAAAAAAGAAAAAAAAAAACCAACACACCACCAGGCTCATCCAATAAGGAAGCCTAATACCAACTTCTTGAATGAAGTTTGGTCAACATATCATCAAAATGAAATTTTGAAATAATTCTATATTAAAATTGGAAGCAAAAATCATACATCTCCTTGGTTACAATATTTTTTTTCAGCTTCTCAACAGAAGTTACAGTTATGCATGCACGTAGCATAATATTGCTATTTAACCACCCAGTATAGAGTCATTTTAATCTCTGAAGGAGACAGTAAACAGTGTAGGCAGGGGTTCTACTTAACCCACACACTCTGCTAATACATTTCAGATAACAGGCCAGTGCATTTAAATAAAGTCCAGACTCTATTTAACAGTATTTGTTACAAAGCTTTATCTAATTATATTAGTCAATCTTTATTACTAGCCTTACAAGTGCAGAGAACTCTATTATAATCCTTCTTTCTAATGATCTCTTCACTATCATAGTAATAAAACTCTGCTATAAATTAATCATCTGTTTGCAATCATGAGTAAACATCTACTCAATTAACAATTGATAAATAAACAGTTGACTCTGGAGGCTATTGCTGTTATAAATGTGAGTACTGAAGGATTTAGCACAGCTTTGCTATTTAGCTCAAAAGAGCATTTCTGTGTATTCAGAGATTTCTGTTCTTCACAGTTTAAATGAGATGTGTTACAGGAGCGAAGCAGGTTTCCCACCATAACAGTGCCCCACTCCTTTGTGCTGCTGAGTGCAGGGGAGGATATTGTCTGTCTTTTCCAATGGCTGCTTTGTTCCTCTCAGACTAAATACAAGGGCAAGTTAACACACAGAAACAGCACCATTGTGTTTTCCTGGTAAAAGCTGTTAGTAAGCTTTTCCCTGTCTGGAGGCATTTGGTTCATTTTTGAGCCCAGTTCTAGGCCACTTTTTTCCTCTGTAGTTCATTTTGCTCCTCATTTCTTCTTAGTGCCTATGTAAGATTCTAAACTGACTGTGAAAAAGAATAAACTGCAAATCAAGAAGAATTTTGCTCTGATGACCTATCCCAAAAGGCAGGAGTTTAATCGTTACGCCCAACACTGTTTTATAAATAGTAGAGTTTGTCTTTTAGAGTGATTATGACAACTGAATTTGCCAACCACCTTCAGGAAATCAAACCACTGAAAGGACAAGTCTCCAATTGGAGCTAGAGAACTTCCGCCCCACTGTGTGATAGTGACCCATCATCTGCCTACCATCTACACTTCTCCATAACGGTCCCACTGGATTTCCAAGCCAAGTTTTCACATTTTTTCCAGCTGCTGAGTCTAGAATATGTGGACTACCATCTAGAATATGACATAAATTCTTGGTTCTGCTTGTTGGTCCAGGCATAGCAAGCAGGGACCTACTAAGTTTGAGAAAAGCCCCGGACTCCCATTCAGCTATCATGACCCTTTTTACTTGCCACCCCACACTGGCAAACGCTTCACACGGCAGGTGAACTATGTATTCCCATCTCAGCTTGTTATAGGTTTCTAGAAGTTGGAAAATAGTCCCGGTGAAGATTCAGAAATAACCAAATAAAGAAACATCACTATGGCTGAATATCAATGCCCAACAGATGGGCCTGCATCTTCTGACCCAACAACAAGGACAGATCTAGCACACAGATGGACCTGCCCTCCAGCCTTCCAGTACTGGGCTACATATCCTCTGGTTTTGACAACACGGCCACATTTTCTGTGACTTCATTTCTCACGGAGAAACACCTAACCTTCAAGAGAAGGAAAATGAAAATTGCAGAAAGAAAAAACTCTTCCTAAAAAGGCACATACACAGAATTGGGGTGGACAAACAGACCAGAAGAATTTGGAGAAAGTAAAAGAAAATCTGCCTGCTCATGCCAGCACACGATAGAGATTCTGCATGCAATCAAGTTTTATTTTTAGAAATTAGCATTCTTTTACCGGATTATTATCCAGGTCATAATACATGAAATATACGTCCATTTTCAACCATAGAGCAGTACCTATGAACATTCTTTAGACCTGCTCCACTCTAAAGCCAGTCTCTTGAAAGAAAGAACAGTTTCTCAGGGAGCTTTCTGGCTTGACTGATGGCAATTGAATTACCAAAGTCAAGACTTGTACTGAATAAGTACATTCTTTGACAATAATACACAAGGAATATTTAATTTTGCTCTAACAAAAAGTAGTAGTGATGACTCCTACTTCTACACACAGGTCTGTGATGAGCCTACTATGCCATGACACTTTCAGCTTCCTTACTGCATGTTACATTAACCTGTGGAACAACAATCTGTAAAGTAATACCTGCTCACATCCCCTTAATTCCTTTCCCAATCAGCACTATTTCAGCCACTCCTAATATTTGTCTTATCTCTTACTTTCAATTTTAGACCTTGCTGAAGAAATTTTAAAGCTGGGTTTTTGGTTTTCTTTTTTAGTTATTTCCACTTTCTGTACCATAAAGACCAGCATTTCCAAAGTACCAGGCAGTATCAGCCTAGAAAGATGCACATAAAAAAAAAGAGATGATGACTGTTCATAAAATGTGCGAGGAAGGAAACTAGGCCTGAAAATTGCAGAATACCATAAAAATCTTATAATCCATGACCATCCTTGATTGCAATTTTTCTACAGTTGTGACTATTTCACAGCACACAATATACAGGAAGAAGAACATCTTGTTAATCAAAGAAAATGACGAGATTAATAAGACATTCATGAGGACTAAAAAATAATAATAAAAAACTACAAGTAATAATGTGCAACGGTGTTTTTATAATTTCTTTCTGTGGGCTTTCTGACCCCATCCCAATGAAGCCAGTACATGCTTCTACTGCTAAGATAACAAATCCTTGTATTAGTGTTATATAAAACATCCTTTGGTAACCCTGATCCATTTTGTATTTCTGTCATTCTAACTCCTTGTAAAATAGATTGGAAGCCTGTGGTAGGATCACGGTAGTTAGCAAGTCATTCAGAGAAAATATTTTTCTGAACGTACTTCTAAGATGACACTGGGTAAAGCTCAGAAAAGTAAAGCAAAACTTGGACAGAAAACCAAAGGGCCTGTTGATTCAGCATTTGGTACTGTAAGCTCTCAAATTCACAAGTCCTACTGGGTAGCAGCTCAGTTCTACTGAAGAGTTTTATCTATGGGATGATCTACTGCAGAGGCAACTGAAAGTGCTCAGCCCTAAAACATTCAATAAGGACAACATGTACAGTCAGTTCCTGAAAAGAGGCTTATCTGATATATTCCAGAGGTGGAGTGGACTTGAAGTCAGGACCATGAACAAAAGTTTGATCCAGAGTTGGGAGACAGTTGGATACTTAGGTACATACTAAGCAGAAAAATGAAAACAGTTTCAATGAATTTAATATATCAGTGAATACTTTAAGGTATATATATAAATGCACACATACTTTTGCATTGCAGTTTACTGAAGACAAAGATGTGACCTAATGTGAGTGTTTTGCTGTACTGTTTTCCCTACACTGCCCAGTGAAATAGGAGTCATTTAAGGATGATGACCTTCCGTTGTCCCTGATCCCGGAGATATATGGCATACGATTTGCTCCACAAACTGGGTTGTTCAATGATGCAGGAATTTCATAACCTCTAAAGAATTCATATTCTTTCTGCAACACTGAATGAACTGGAATTATACTAATCTCCCACCGTCTTATCTCACGTCTTTAAAAACCGCTAAAGATGGCAGTGCTCATTTTATTCAGCCATTAGTTTTTTCGCTACCATAACCTAGAAGAGTTATTACTAAGTGCATAGTTACAAAGTCTATATATTAATACGTGAGCTCCAAAAGACAGAGTGGTGACATGATAATAATAAGCAAGCATTAAGCACATATACACATAGGCTTTCACCAAACCACTAACTGCATGCTCTTCCTATCAGCTAATAGGAAGAAACTTCAGCAAAGTCTTGAGCAGAAGAATTCCTCTTCAGAGGAATAAAAAGTTGATGTTGTATTTGAAAACAATACCAAGCCTGCGATATTTGGGAGTTAATTCAGTATGTCCAGCTGCATAAAGATGCTAAGAAAAACACAGGAAATTTGGTCAGAAGCAAAACAGAAGAAAACACTTTCATAGCAGAAGTGCCTGGGTTAATTGAGAAAGAGCAACTAAGGAAAAGGGACAGCTGTTTCTACAGGGGAGGAACAAATGCCTTACATGAGAAATAATGTCTGAGGCTCGGGGACGGGACCTTAGACTCCAGCTTAAATACAGTCATCATGAAGTCTGCAAGAAATCCAAAGCCTGAAGTTGCATGCAGCAAGCAATACTTCACTAGATCTTTACTACTTAAATAGACAAAAGGGGAGAAATTAGTCTTGGAAAGCTTTCAATATGTGCAACTGCTTGCATCAGTGACCACATGCATAATCCTAAAAAGAGGCATTGCAAACCCAAAATATTTCTTGGTCATCTATTTTTTGGGTATGCCCAAGCAAGCAAGAGATCAGTACGAGTCTTAAAGGCTGAAGGGACTTGTCTTTCAGGAATCCCCTTTCCTAAAGGGGCAAGAGATCATGTACATTTCCAGCTGCAAGTTATACTGAAAATAATCTCTTTAAAGTAGACAAATAAATTGAAAGCGTCCTGTTCTGAAACCTCTGGCAATGTTGCAAAGATCTTGCTAGTTAAAATCAACCTTGATATCGGTAACACTGAATGGACAAATAATTTTGACATAGTTGTTTCTCCGGGAAGCACTTTTCAAAATGCCTTTAAAAATTGCTCTCAGAATTGAGCAGTACCTTTCACAAACCACCTCATTCTGTGTTAAGAGGTTACATGACTTCTTTAAGCAGGAGAAGTTTCCTAGATGCTTTAATGCTATCTGGCATGACTTCTCAGAGAACATGACTTTGTAATCTTCCTCAGTTGAAATGTAAATATTGAAAACGGCCACACTGGGCAACCGATAAATCTACTGCAACCTATCCAGATATATCTTTATCTTCCATCTTTTTTCTCCTCCCATACAGTATTAAAAGCTAGATTGCGAGAGGGTATCCTGCCTTAAAGTACTCCATAATTAGATGTGCAAAAGTCTTTGATAAAGAAGCTTGTAAAAGAGAAAATCTCAACAAGCTTCAATAAAGCCTATTCAACAGCTACAAAAATCTATGCTTTCCCAAAAGGGATAGTGAAAATTCTTACGCAGCCTACTGCAAAATACCCACAAGAACCTTTTCATTTCTCCACAGAGCTTTTCTGAATATTTCAAACAAGCAGCAGCTCCTCTATTAAATGTATGGGAGTCTTTTTCACTAGTAAAGAGACATGAAAATGCAACTTGCATCCAGTGATTCTTCCAGTTAGGATCAGATTTAAAGTAATAAGACAATCCCCAAGCCTAAAATAGAGGGACCACATCATATTTCTACATATTCATCAAGCTACGTATCCTAACTGTGGCACTACAAACAGATAAAATCTACTGAAACCCTTGGCCTAAAATCAGACAAAAAAATCTAAGAGCTTCTTTATAAAATTTAGTTCTGAAATAAGAAACCCATGCTCCTCGGCATGTCTTATTTCCACAAAGGTTATAGTCACTCTGCTACACAAGTTGACAGACGCTCTCATCATTTCTTCTTTTCCCCTCAAGGACTTTTCCTGTCCGCAATCTCTTCCACCTTTTGCTTCAATAATCACTGCTTCTTCTCTGGCTGTGGTAACACCAGCTGAAGGGGTGGATTTCACACCCCTTTCAAAGCGGTGAGCTCTGTGGTCACTCTGCTTTCCTCCAGAACCAGGCTCCGCAGCCTTGAGCCAGCTGCTGAGGAAGCTCTGCCTGCTGCTCTCACAAGCATCCTCCTCAAGGTTGACAGTTTCATAGTTCCTGTGAAACGGAGCTGTCAAGGGAATCTGTGACTGCAGACAGAGAAAAGCAATTTCTTAGATAGTTTGAGCCAGTTCCATGGACGGCTTTGAAGATTATGGGGCGGGCGGGTAGTGGAGGGGGCGAGGAGGGAGGAGGAGAGAAATATGAATTTAACCCAATACTCTAGCAGCAATAAGTAGGAATGCAGTGGAGTGTAGTCCCAGAGACTGTCACCAGCCCTTATGGCTTATAATTACCACAAGAATGGCACTTCTCATGACATACTGGCTCCTGTTTTTAACCCAGATTAGGAAATGTACAGATCTACTGGCAAAAAAAAAGGCCAAACTTACTTCTGTATATTTGAGTCTCATGGAAATGCTCCAAAGGAATAGGGGGGTGTTCTTCCTATGTGAGGCTCTTTAATCTCTGGTTTAATCTCTAATTAATCTCTACTAATTTAATTTCTATTTTGGTTCGCTTAAGGAGACAGAAATAAGCACATTCACTTTTCACACTATATCTACAATAGACAGACTATAGACCTTGCAGGTATATCAGGGAAAAGGGTTCAACTCCTTCTATGTGCATATAGTGGCATACTGAGCTAACCACCCCCATATCAGGGAGGAAATAAGCTACACTGATACAAATCATTTTTAAATCCATTAACTGCATCTACTCTAGGTTCAATCAGCATAAGCCTCTGGTAGAAACACAACACGTGGCAGGACACACCTGGTTGGCTTCTGTCCCCACGAGCCCAGCTGCAACACAGACCTCACTGCTACCACGAGCACGAGGGCAGCCCCACGGCCCCTGTATCACACAGGCACTCATCCATGGCAGCGGGGAATCTAGCCAGACACACTCCTCTTGATTATTCACGTGCTACCCTGTTACTACAGGGATCGAGTCCCCCTCTCCCCATCCAGCACTGCAGAGACGGCACAGCCACAACTATAATGTAAATAAAATCTAACATCCAATTCCCCACAGCATATCCCTTTTGTTACAGTGGCGTTTCTGATAACAGGAATTACAGCCACATGGAGACTTTTGTTCCCCACTAAAAGTGTGATATCTCTGAGAGCAGATGATGGTTTTATTACATAAACTTTTGTAGTTTGGAAAGAGCAGCAGTAAAAGTTAGTTCAAGGTTTTTATGACTTCTTTTGTTCAGAGGAAACTATGGGAGGAAAAACATTGGTGAGGTATGAAAAGCCGGCTTGTTTACCATCAGCACACAGATCCTTGCCTTTTTCATAAAAGGAAGGGAAACCAGCAGGAGAATTACAATACAGAGCACCTCCCAGGATCTCTTTCACCATTCTCCCCATTTGTGTATTAAGCAACAAGGCAGCTGTTGAACAAGTACTATCAACAAAGCAATCTTCTAGCCCTTTGATTTAGGCTATTCATATCTTCTGCCCTGAAATAAAATGACTTTCACAATTAAAACACCGAAATCAATGCTGTATCTATTGTCATGTCTGCAGGAGAAAAGCTTTAATTACAACCCTAGTTAGATAACACAATCATTACACCTCCTTAATCTCAAATATAAAACCAGTACCCTTTGAGTGCTATGCCACCCTTTCTTTGATTTTTTTTTTATGTGAATGGCTTTTTATCTGAGCACTTTAATTTGCATGCCTTTGCTGCAAGGCAGCTCCCCGTGATATGTTAATTGCAGAGTGCTTTAAGTACTAAAAGATTAACATAAAACCCTTTGCAAACAAGCTAATAGTTTATGATAATTTTTGCATGGCCTTTGTCTGTCTATCACGGGATTGCCTCTAGCTGTAATTTTATAAAGAAGCTGTAAAATATCATTTAAACAAGTTCATTTACACATAATTATTACCAGAATCACATTATTCAATTTAGATACTCCAGCCTATTAACAATCCATGAACTAAAATGTAATTAAACTATTTTCCTTTTATGAACCTATTCATTACAACGTGTGGGAGATGAATCTCTCGGTTTCTCTGAAAATTTCAGCACTTTGTTGTTCAAATTGACAAGTCTGGCACTCATTCTGTGCTTTTAATTATATTAAAAGTATTGCAAGACAGCTAAGATAAAGAATATATTTAGAAAAGAATGTGCAGAAATGCCAAGATGGTGTCATCCAGAAACATCTATTTATTTCCCCACACATAGTTTTCACCTTCTTATCAGAGAACATAAAACCAGGATGTATCATTTCAATTAAAAGTTCTCAGGTTTAAGTTTTTGAGGAAATGTTTGAAATAAAAAGAATATTTATTGCTAGCAAGATTGCTTAGGTATTTCAATTACACTTCTAGATTCTTAGAGTACATGGGACATGCACTGTGAAACCGTGGTTTCGATGCAGATCTTCATAGTTCAGAAAATAAGTTTCAGAAAGGACTAATGTTTACCTAAACTGCTCTCTCAGTGGAAGCCTCTGAGATCCAGAGACCATGTGGCCCTTGTTTGCCTCGATGGCCACAGAGTCTTCCCACGGTCAAAGGAGGCTGCGCTTAACCTTGCACGTGGCTTGGTGTCAAGACCCACTCACTTGTATTTCATCCCAAAGCACTTCTTGACGGAAGGCGTGATCAGAAACACACACACGAGCCTGACACTACAGGTTTCCTCATGGCTCCCAGGATAGCAGCCAACACACACAACCTCACAGTCCTGAGGAGGAGAAAAACGGGGATGGGACCCCAAATTGACTGCAGACACTAACTACTCCAGACAGAGCTTAAATACTCTCACTTCAGTCAAAATAAGTCACCTATTCGAACTTTAAACAGATGTTTAGGAGGGTACCATAACACAAAGAGGGGGCAGGTGAGGAACAAAGCAAAAATTAGGCCAGTCCTGTAACTGGCCAGAAATATAAGCATCTAAGCACGTTTGATATTCCATCAAAAACTCTCCCTCTATAGATTCACTGCACTTCATGTGTGATATCTACCGTCTCAGATGGAACAAAAAGTTGCCACTTGACTGGCAGATTTTTGTCTTCAGCATCACTAAAAACAATGTCCTTGGAAACAAATTTGTTGATATTCTAATTATTGAATTTTCCCTATCTGCAGAACAAGGACAAGCCTGTGCTCTAAGCACAGAACAATGGTCACATAATTACAGTTACAAGAAAAAAAAATCCAACAGAAATTACTAAGGGAGTAAGAGTCTCTACAGAGAAATTCTATTGCAAAACTGGGGATGGATAAGAAAATCCAAACAGATATTTCAGTCTAAAGAGACCAAGATCTAGGGAAAAAACTCCATGGATCATACGCTTATTTATTTGTTCAATAGTAAACACTTCACTGTAATGTTGATAATTTTACCGTTTAAAAACAGTTGCTTGAGAAGTTCGTCCTTACAAACTCAAATGATGATGGACAAGTTTGGGAAATGATAATGAAATTTAAGATCTTCCAACTCTCTCTAAACTCTCAGACCAGAGAACAGAACTACTGCTTCATAACACTGACATCCCACCACCCCTTAGAGCAGCGTCTATGGAAGTAGCCAGTAATTCAAGTTCAGTTTAAAAAGTCTGTAATATAATTACATTATTTTTAAATTAGCAAGAGCACAAGTCTACTAGAGAAACAGCAGATGTTAAACTACTACAAGTTTGACCAACAGCCACATTAGCGCTACCAGAACATCTAGGTTTGATGGGCCTAGGCACAAGGCCCAAGCAGGTGGTGAAAATGATTCCTCCTGGCCCTCACAAAGTCACAGAGAATCCTAGTCATCTGTGCTCTACATCATCAGAGACTCATAAATGCTTTAAGATACCACTGAAACCATTGATTTTTATGTACCTACTCAGAAGTTCCCAGAACCCTCATCATTCACTTGCTCAGTAAGACTAGCACATTTACAGCAAGAAGAAAAGGTACTAGGAAAGCCTAGATCAGGAATAGTTACAACATGCCGTAGACATTTGCACTTGCATCAAAGATCCTTTATACAAATCCTCAAGTTATACATGTGATTGAGATAGAACTGACAATACATGCTATGTCATTTAATAAAACAAAATAAAAATACAACAACACTTCAGTATTCCCTTCTACATGTAGTAGCTCTAAAATGGTTTAGATAGTGCCGACCAAGAAGATGACAGCATTTCCTTTTCACAGCAGTATGCTCCATCCTCAAAACACCTAAACAACAGTTGTTTGAATGTGTGCTTTTTCTCCCCTTCTTTCATGCTGTTTTAAATCAAGTTGTTCCTTACATAGTAGTAAGTTTATGAAGGAACCACAATATATGAAGAGAAGCACTTTTCATTTTAGTATATCTCAGTTCATTCCAAACTCCCATTATTTGGATTGTCACCCTGACACTGCCTGAGATGCCTTCCAGCTCTCTGCAAGAGAATCTGCTTTTCCACTAATGGGGCTGCTCTTGCAATGGGAAATGTAATTTTCCACTCCATTACAAGTAGTGTGCAAAAGGACCTACTCCTCACTGCACACAGATCAGTTCCCAATGAAATCCTATTCACCGAAATATTACAATAACAGATTCTACTTCAAGTGCAGGTGCTTTTTCAGGGATGGACAAACAGCTCTGATCCAACATGGACACATACAAACTTTGATAGCTCACATACTCATCCATGACAGAGAAAAACATCCAACAATTCCAGGGAAAGAGTAAGTTAAGAAGAAGCTGAGAAAACAAATACATTCATGATCCGTTCTCAATGTAGCATTTTCCTACTGTTATACCTTAACAGTCAAACATAAAGCAGATTTATACATTGACTGTTACCCTGTGGCATAATTTATCTAGGTTCACAAATCCATTAAAATATAAAATAGTGGCCTAAATACACTCTGAAGCATCTTACAAGTTCAAAATTAGATGCTTGTGCAGCAAAATGCGATTTAAGCACACAAAATTCAACATGCTTTAATAAAAAATGGATATGTACAGCTATATTTTATATTTATCAGCCTATATTTATTTCCCTATATCATTGCATCTTCAAGACAAACTTACAAAAAGGAATGAAAATCATCATAAAAGAACTTATACACATGCTGTGTCTCAATAATTCAACAGAAATTGTTCTCATGCAATACCCTTCGGAAACCCATTGGTAAAAATAACCCATTTACCCATTGGTAAAAATAATTAAAGATTGGACTCTGCAAACAAACTACATAAAGACTGCCTTTGGAAGTTTGATGTCTAGAGTGTTTTCTGACCTATGCATTAAGCTTACTTTAAAAAAAAAAAAGTAATTTTCCATTAAATCTGAGCAGCCTAAAAATGAAAGCTTCCTAGAAGTTTCTCCCTTCTCTCATGTTACAGGAATAAAAATAACAAGGTAAGTTAAATAAGAGTTATGGGACTAAAATTAAAGGAATAATAAAGTTACCTCTTACACTATCTACAGCATATACTATAGTCCCATTCACTAGGCAGGACGGTTAACAAATCACTCAGTAGTACTCACATAGATGCACTAGAGAACAATGACAAAATACTACTCAAAAAAAAATCAAACTAGAAAGTTCATGTTAATCACGGTTCAGTACAAGCATTGCAAAAGTAATTTTACGCTGCTCAGGACCACATCCACCCTTTCTGGTGCATATTGCTGTGCTAGCTCAAGATTCCAAAGAAAACAGACAGCAATAGCTTCAGACATTCATCAGCATTTCCTAAAGACAAACATTATGGTGAAAAATGGAGGTGCTTTTCAAAAAAGTAAAACTTTAGAGTAGCAGGCTTTCTTTTCTTTCAAATGAGTCATCTTTTCAGTTTTTTAATATTAAAATAAATTTATAAACACTTGAAATGAACTCTCAGAACAGGATATTTAGATGCATAGAACCTAAGTAATATACACAAGAAACATTCCTTTGTTTCTTACCATCACTATTGAATTACACTATGCAACTAGCTTTTGACTTCTTCCTTCCCAGAACATTCAACCTCCAACAGCATATTTTGATCTAACAGTCCTACCATGAACAATATTTTCATTACAATTCTGAAGGTCTGCAGAATCACCATTGTGACAAAAAGGAGATATCTATGCAGATATCTATCACTGTTGACAGCTTTTTAAGCACACATTTAAAAGTTCAGAAGTATTAAAGACATAAAAATCTCACATCTGGAAAATCTTCAAAGAATAAGCATCAAATCACTGATCTGAATGATAAAGGCTGATGACAGGTGACTGTAGGAAAAGAAAGAATGGTAATAAAGTGATCACAGTGGACACTTGGATAATTTATCAGTGTAAGAATGAGAAAAGCACCTTTCTGTAGCACCTACAGTCTATAGCACAGAGCTACTCCGCTTCTTCAGATAGTTAAGTAGAACAACAGTGAAACACTTCACCCAGGCACTTCAGTGATTTACTGCTTGATGTTTCCCAGGCAGACACACCGACATGATCAGTGAAGTAACATAGAAACGAAAAAGCACCAAGATCCTTGACAAACTGCAAATGCCACTGACTTAACTCTCAACTCAAGCCCAAAGATGAATACTTTCAGTACTTCTCCATTTTGTTGCATGTCTACATTTTAAATGTTGCAGTTAGCTGTTTATCTCAAATTCTCCATGTTAGTTCTAGACAAAACTATTGTAGCCTTTCCTCAGTAATACTTTAGTCTAAATTTTAAGGGGGAAAAGTTATTTTGAAGATGACAGAAATTACTCCAGTGATTCTACATCTTGAAATATTTTACAAAATTTTACAGAAATATTCTTACACAAATGTGCACTTGCAGTTAACAGTTTAAAACCAAGTCAATGACTTGCTTAAAAAGGACAGCAAGTTTCTTTCTAAATGTAATACCCTAAAGAAACAATCTTTCAAGGACACTTGTAAAGTTAGAAATCCAACTTAAGAAGCAAATTCCAATTTGATTCAAAAAAATGCTCAACTAAACATCCCAGATAAACTTGAGCAGTAAGAAGATACCTAGATGCCATCCCCATGATCATGAAAAGATACAACTGAGAAACGAAAGCAGTATCTTGCATCAGATCACGCCTGTCACTCCATCTTGGGCTCTGGTCTAGTGATAGCTTCCTGATACTTTTGCATCATTAAAGTCAGAGAATTAATAATCAAGTAAGTAAAAGTAGATGCGAGTTGACATATTAATACATCTCAATATTTTGACAAGAGTAGGTTATATTGTGCTACGGAATGGAACACAATAAGGAACATAACAGTTCCAAACCAACGAAAATATTGGGCAAAAAACAAAATATGCAGGTACCTGTTCAGCCTGAGATTATACTTCTCTCATAACACTCCTGGCACATTTGGATTGACCAACGAAATGATGCTTGGGAGAGAGTTTAAGAGTTTGTTAAAGAAAACGATTAGAAGGCAGAATAACAGGAAGTATATATGGTTTATACTTCCATTTATACCGCAAACCAGTATTTACAAACCACTGCTACTTTGCACTTTGCTAATAGTCTTCTAACAGAATTACTATGCAACTCATTACTTGGAGTCTATCATTTTTTCCCCTCTTATAGCAGCAGTGCTTTAAACCATGTTCTAATTAATGTAATTAAGTTATTAATAAAGATTGAAGGGGTTGGACACTGTGTGAAATACTTAATTTTGTGTATCTTTAGCTGACTGACTGTTTAGGTTCCCATTTCAACTGTCAGCCAAATTATGTGTAATTAAGCCAAAGCAGAGATCTGTCTTTCTCTCAACCACAGATGATGGCAGACAGACTCGCAGTTCCGGGTGGTGCATGGTAAATCTGCCCACTCTATCTGCTATATTTTTCTGCTATGCTTTATTCATGTTCTCCATGTTTCAGTGTATTCACAATTTGGATTCCTCTGTTAGCCTGCAATGCAGAATAAATGGTTATGCTGCAGAAGTGCTCTGAATTTAACTAATAGCAAAATGGAAGAACTCTTGTCCTCATGCAATTTATTGATCCTTTGTGGCTGTAGTAATGGGAGCACCAGTGTGAAACCACTTGCTGTCACATAGCCCACTTTCCTTTCCAACATGTGCACAGAAGTACTTTTAAGAACAAAAGAATAAAAAATAAAGCATCTTACATTTGTTGCACATTGCAGGAAAAGGTTTTAAACAAGATTGGTATTTGGGTTCCACACAACCCCAGAGTTGGCAATTGCTGCCAAATCTAGTTGAGAATCTTGGGTCAGGTTTTGGCTGGTGTGCTCCAGCTAAGGGAGTCTAAAAATGTGCTTATTAAAGAAAGTATTTCTTGAACGTCCCAGCAACTCTGCCATTAAAGTTACTGCTTGGAGCTTACTGCTGACATGTGCACACATGTGTGCCCGCATTATCTCCTCTGGAAGAAATGCTGAATTTTGTTCAATTAATAGTTGTGACTGAATTCAGGAGGCCTGAAGTTATTACACTTGTTTTGAAGTGCTGCAATTTCAGAGACTGAAACATTTGTCTGTAACTTCAGGACTCTCGTAATTTATATTTTATTCCGCCATCCTTCCAAGCAAAGCAGACAACAGAAGCATATGGATCATGCCAATAATAGTTAATGATGTGATCAGGAGTAAAAGCATTTAAGATATACCTACTGCAATGGAGTCTTGGATGATACTAACATTAGGAGACACCCTGGCTTCTAGACATAGTCAAGGTCATAAAGCTCTACATATTTATAAACTACATCAAGATCTTATAGGGCAGATATGGCATGCACACATTTTACAGAAGTACAAAAGCAAAGGGCACACTACTCAGTCGTTAGCAAAGCAACTCAAGTTTTGTATTTCTCATCTTTCCACCAAACCCCACTTTATAATTAGATTCTCTTAGCTGTATACTCAAAAGAACAGGCTGTTCAAAATACAAAGGACTGACTTGAGATGCTTGCCTTGGGTACCTTTTGCAAACAGCACAAAGAACTGTATTACTCCTATTCTTTCACCTACAGCCTTTTTTTTTTTTTTGCTGTGACGTTAAAGTCATTTTCTAATCTGCAGACAAAAATCTTCTACACAGTTGCACAATATTGTCAAGAAATTGCCAACCACATCCCAAATGTTGTCTGCTAAATAATACCCAAAGCAGAAGTGAGAAGAAATTGAGAATAAACTAGCTTATCCACTTGAAATTATAGGAGGGCAGTAAATTTAATTATGGAATCTGTCAATGGTCTGTACAGTTTCCCAAACTGTTAAAACTTCTTCAGACTTTGTCTTTTATAAATTCAAGGAACACTTTCTATCCAAATTTACAGCAACAGACACAGAGCATAAACACATAAAAATCATAGCCAGCTACTATTTGTATCTTTACTACCACATAGAATATTTGCTTCTCCTTCATGTGAAACCATTACAAGCTGGGGCATTTCAATTGAAAATGACTGCAGTATGAACATCACATGGAGTTTGTGAAGATTTTTTTTTTCCTCCAAAGACATCTGTCTCAAATTTTCAAAATATCCTTTTATTCAATGAGAAATACAGTAAACCTTTACCTTGTTTTCACTCTTGTATTCATAAAGAGTTTATGAAATACAACGTAGAAAGTTGATTTCATTTTTAATGTCCATCAATATGAGCACTTTAAGCTAAGAAACTCTACATTTCTGCCCACCCCTACTCTTCTCATTAAAGACTCACAAGGCCCTCTGGTCAATAAAAACAGTTGGAGATGTCCTTGATCTTTCTGTGGCTCTTATGAAAGCCAGATGGTCTGGCTCTGGACTATGTCATAAAACTTAGCAACACGAAGAATTAAAGGAAGAGTTCAAATTTAGCAAAATTAAATTTCATTATAATGAGTTTCCTAAAAAATAAAATCACTATTTGTTTTCTGCTGGAAAGCTACAAATACTGTGGACTCTCAAGGAAGTACAACGAAAAATAATAATAATTGCCTAAAATTTGTGCGTTTCAGTGGTTCCAAGTGATAGACTTGAAAGAAAAAAAATCCTCAAATATTCTATCATTTATTCTATCATTCTATCAATGGCTATCAAACTTGATAACCCAGATTTTGCATTAGTTTGGTCCTGTCAGCTACCATCATCTCTTACTCTGAAAACTGAGCAAGTACCAGAAACACCACCAGCATCACAGGATGACCATCAACATCCTGGCAACACAGGACTATAGTAATTATGCTATGTGTTAACAGAAATGAAAAACTGCCTATAGAACTAATGCAAGCAAAGAGTGGTAAAGAGTCATCTTCATTTAACCAAAAGAAACAAACCAAAATCATGCTTTGTACACCTACAAGTCATGTCACAAAGAAATCTGAGGATGCTTCTTACATGTCAGCTGTGATGTTGGCTCTCCAGCATTTTCTAAGCTATATTTTCTAAGCCAAAAGACTCCTAAGCCAAAAGCTCAAATTCAATTCCTATTTCATCCCATGACCGTTTACCCCACAAGCTTTTTTAGGGACTATATTTTGCTATTTGCACCACATGACAAGAAATCACATATCTTTCTCATGCTATCAAAAATTATTTAATAATTACTCCCAAGAGAGAGAGCTTGTTTTGGTTCTTTTATTTACTTTGCAGTTCTGTTACATGTCATGCATTGGTGTCACGTTTGAATTTCATTCCTGCCCTGCAGCAATATCCCATGTGATTTTCTCTAAGATCTTGTGATGGTTATTGAAGACTTTGTTTTCAGAGAAAACATTAGCCCTTAGTTTTGAAAAATTGCTTGAGGTGGAAAAAGAATTTGAATTATACCCTGCTAAAACTGTCATCAAAGTGAATTATTACTGTTTACAGTTGTGTTCATTAATTTTACCTGTATCAGTCCATGTAGATAATACACATAAAGATGCAGTGAACACAGAGGGATTCTGTAAGAGGTTACAAAATAAAAAACCCTCAGCAATTAGAACTGTCAGGATTAATGTCGCTTGTGCAACTGTAATTGAAGTGTTCTTTGTTCAACTGCTCTACACATGAAGACAACACCGGCGTATCTGGTGGCAGACCACAGAATAGCACTGGAACCTTTTTCTCCTAAATGTCTGAAATATAAGATGCCATTTTCCTTGGTTGTGCAGTAATCTACTGTGTTTACCTTCTATCCTCAGAAGCATCATGCTTAGACCTATCAAGACAATTACAATGGATACATTGATATAACATGCTACGCACACAAAAGGAAAAAAAATTAAAGGAAGCTATTTCTCGTAGCTAATTTTGCACAAGCATTGAGTACTTAATTTTGTCATCTAAAAGGTATGTTAGCATATGTAGTTTTCTGCATTGAAAGCTCCGTTGCATGGAATAATATGCAAAGATTGACCAACAGCCATAATAAGCAGTACTTTTACAAGCATGGCCAAGAGATGACGCATTAAGGTGCGTCACTTCTTACCAGACAACAGTCCTGATAACAGGTGGCTTGCACACCCAATTTTCACCTTGGTGTTTTGCATAACATTAAACACTGCCAAAAGGCAGTATGATTTCCTCAACTGTTAAATTACCTCAACTGCATCAGGTAAGAACTGAGAATTTGTAACAAAATAAACCACAAATCCCCAAACAATTTGTTTTATTATCCATTCACCTCATCAAAATAAAACTAATTGTACAAATTGTGTATCTAAGACTAAAATTGAAGAACAAGTCCTCTGCCAAGCATTGTCACCCTGGAATCCAACAATAACCTCAAGAAGCAAGCACAACAGAAACTGCAGGTTTTCCCAAGTTGAAAAATTATGTCCAACACACGCAGTTTCAGTATTTGCATTTTGATCAGACCAAATCAACAAAAAAACAGTAATACAATTTTCTTTCACAATGATCCCAATATCTAAACAAATCCAAGGCATCCCATTTCACACAAGTCTAGCATTCCAGTAAGGTGGCAGCACCAGGATAACTTGCCTTGGTCACATCTTTGGGCAGAGCTCTCAAAAGATATAGAAATGGCAGAAATTGTGAGTACAGGAAAGAAAAGGTGGTCTGCAAGAGCCAGGGCTGGACAGATGGGCTGGATACATGGCCTCCCTTACATATACATGGGTCCATCTACTAAATCATGCTTAAAGTCTTTCTTCAGTTTACACAATCCAAAACTCTCAGGAGCTTCACTATGTAAATGTATGTAATACAGTATGTAATAAGAATCTTCTGCTTTAAATCCAAAATACGATTACACATGTCCTAACAACACCGTACATAAATCAATAAATTAATAAAGCTAACAGCTACAAATGCTAATGATTTAGAAAGAGATATTTCATCCTCAGTCATGAAAAGTTGTATCTGTGTTTGCATTTAGCTGCAGGAAAACATGACAGGATATTCTTGACATTAGCATCTGATAGAAGGAATTATTTTTTCTTTAGATATTGAGGGTTTATAGGTGTCATTAGTATTATTCAAAGTCATCACATGCATCTGAGGAACCTAAAGTATTCTCTCTCTTCTGTATATAAATCATCCAAGTTCCTTCTCATTTTCCACATTTACATCATTAACAGTTATCTCATAGAATCATTATGGTTGGAATAGACCTTCAATATTGACTCCCACAGCAAATCCTTCCAGACCGTGCCTACTAAATCACGTCCACAAGCGACTCATCTACACATTTCTTGAACACTGCCAGGGACAGTGACTCCACCACTTTCCTGGGCAGCCTGTTCCGATGTTTCAATACTTCCATGTAGAAACTCTTCCTAATATCTAACCTGAACATTCCCTGGCACAATTTGAGGCCATTTCCTCTTGTCTTATAAGTATTTTGGAGAAGAGAACACCACCTGCCTCACTACAACCTCCTTTCAGGTAGCTGTAAAGAGCAATGAGGTCTTCCCTGAGGCTCCTCCCAACTAAACAACACCAGTTCCCTCAGCTGCTCCTCATGAGGTCTCTGCTCCAGCCCTTTCACCAGCTTCATCGCCCTTCTTTGGGTACACTGCAGCACCTCCATGTCTTTCTTGTAGTGAGAGGCTCATACAAGTGTAAACCCTCAATATAATCATAATGTAAGAATTAAAAAGCCACTGAGTGGGTTTAGCTATAGTTTTTACTGATACTAACCACAAGCTAGCTTTCTGTTAACCCCACTGTCTAAAAAAGCTTTCGTTTCATTGCGGTTTCATATGAATCTCTAGGAGTCTTTAAATGAGAAAATTGATAAAAAGGAAACAAAAACCTACTACTAAAAAGTGGTATAAAAAAGTCAATAAAAAAATGATCAACTTAACTACTGAAATTGACTGCTTTGGGAATGGACTTATCTATAAACTACTTAGTTCTATTCCATTTTCTCCCTTTTTTTTCAATTACACACAGAATTTAGTATATCAACATTCACAATAAAACGTAGCAATGCTTATTTCTAGTGAAAGAATGCAAACAAGGACAATACTGCTACAGTTACAAAAAATGCAGACATTTACCATTGTAATCAGTAAATTCAAGAAGGGGTTTTCAAATTCTTCCACATAACTTCAGAGGGTTAACTCCTCTGTCCAGAAGTCCTAGCTGGATAATCGAAAAATTGCTTTTCACTTTTAATGAGACTTAGACCTACAATTTTATTTATTTATTTTAATTTAACACAGTTTGAGTCTAGCCTCCTGCTTTCAAGAACTTAGGCCAGCTATTTGCTCTGACGCAACTTGGGGAATACGCATGCTGCTGCCTCCTTTTGCTCGACATATTTTCACAATAGCCAACATTAGCGCCGGCCTCACTGTTTCTGATACTGTTCTTCTTCTAGATCTTAATCTTTTGGATGTTTTTCAGCAGATATCTCCTGGATGACAGGCTAGGATGTTCAGAAATGACTACTATGAAAGAAGACAAAGCCTTAATTTTTAGAGTGCAAATATGGAACACACTTGCACATTCTTAACCCACTTCATTCAAGCTGACTTTAAAAAGATATTTAAAGGATGGTAAAGGAAAGGCTATCGAAGAGAAAAAATGTAAAGTGCAAGGGAAAATAAAGATGCTGTTTCCAGCATGTCGTCATTTACAAACACAAACCCAACTAAATATAATCTATATATTTGCAACATGAATGTGTAAACTGTAGATCAGGACCTATGGGAACTATGAAATATAAACCAATAAAAAAGAGATTGAATTATTTCCTGTAAAAATATGATTTTCATAAAATATATTTAGGTTGGTTTTGCAAACTTCTTCCCCATCTCACAAATTGTATATGGAATTTAGCATATTCACATTCACAGCAAAATATTAACCTGATAAGCTTTAACAACACTGAAGCCGGCATGTAGTCCAAGAGGTTAATAATTCATTAAATATACAGCATAATAGCTAAGATTTTTTAAAAATATATGTTTTTGTATTATAATCTTTCTTAGTTTAAAGAAAAAAACAAGTTCCTCTGCCAACACTTTTACAGAAAAAAATTGCCACCTAATTGCTAAAAAAAGGAAGAAGAAAACCACTCATTATAAAATTCACAAACCTGAAAGGACTGAAATAGAAATATTGCAGTTCATCACTACAGAACTAGACAGAGGCAATCCATTGCACTTGGAGGATTCTACACCACTTCCTTGCTTTAAATTTCTCTTTTCAATGAGGTTCTCTAAGGGTATTTTGATTAAGCTTTCATATTTATAATAGATTATCTATTATATTTTATAAAGGAAATTCTCGTTTGAATCAATAATGATGTATAGTCAAACAATATATAATTGTAAAAATACAGCTCTAATTTCATTGACTCGAATTCACTAAACAGTTTTGATAAAGAACAGTACAAATGGACCTGATATTTTACCTCATCCATGAAATCCATAATGGCAGAGGAGAAGGAATTTAATATTTAGTACATTCAATACAGTGTGATTCAAGGGATATAAAAATTAACACCTCAAGTATCACATAAACACACAGGATGTGTCACTTGGAAAAACACAAAAGTGGAAATTACACTCCATGGCTTATGATTAAAGGGTTTTCCTTTAGCTTGGATTAAGGAAATGCCATTGTTTTATAGCTACAGTTCACAGTAAAAATAGCATTCTCTTTACTTTGCAAGTACCACACTGTAATTAAATAAAATTACCTATCTTAAAATGACTGTGTGACATAGTGGGCTGAGCACCATTACCCCAGTCCATTAGGGGCTGGTGTTTCTTTAGTTGCACTAACACAAAAATGACTATCCATGCTAACACCCCACGGCTTAAAGGGAGAAAATACAGAGCTTCTATCACTGTCGATTGAGATCTAAGGAAAGTCCCTCTCATAAAAAGATTTTGAAGAAAAAAAAAAAAAGATTAAGACATTAAAACGGCAGTGGAACATGTTTTGCCCAACATATTATCCAAAAAGAACCAACTGTGTGATTTAAAACAAAACTATTTGCTGCTGATTTTCAAGCATAACTAGCTGCAGAAATACTAAGAACCAAGTCAGTCTCCACCTTTAAAGATTGAGAACACGTTTCATAATTGAAATTCATGACAGAATTATATCTACGAGCTTATTCAAGCATGAGTTACCACAGGGGAGGGACAGGTAGATTTAGAAGTTCTTCCCAACCTTTGTTTTTCTTTAATACAAGTACAAGACAACAATGTAAGAATAATTTCTTTAGGTTATTTTAGTCATGCATAATGAACATCACAAGCTCTAGAGGAATAGACTCTGTCAGTATTCAGCTGATACAGTGCTGGAAAAGCACAAGGCAAACTCGAGTCTCTGTGATCATAATGAACAAATGACACAAAGCACAAGGGTCCTGGAAGACAAGTTATTCACAGGAGATGTAAAAATCTATGTGACAATCAAAGTGTCAACAAGATAACCTTGCACTTTTTCCTGCTGGTCCACTTTGATAGGGATCAAAAATTAAATTCCACTAAGCAGAGACAAAAATTATTCACAGCTTAAATCCTATGCCAGTCCAGTCCTATGACACCTACCTAACGGGCATCCCCTCACCATGAATTCAGATTTTATTGGCTACACCTTTCCTAGGTCTTCAAAGGGTCTCCTCTGCTATTCAATATTCACATCCCTTTTCTGGGATTCCATTTATCATGCCGCTATGAGTAAGGCCATAATAATTATTGTTTTGGTCAACAGATTTCTGACTTGTTCCTTTGCAGAAAAAGTCATTGCCTTTACACAAAAGTCTGCCAAACAGAAATTTCAGCTGCTTTAGTAATGATGATATCGCTCATGAGTGCAAGATGCTCTAACTGAAATCTCAGCAGCATCAGATCTCCAGATTCAAACACTGTCTTCAAAAAACAGCCACTGAAAACTCAAACCGTACTTCTACAAAGTTTTCCAGCTTTATTTTTCAAGGAAAGAAGAGAAACAAAAATAACCTTTAATAATTCTTAAAAAATGGTGGGGTTTTTTGCTATTATTACGAAGTCACGTTCCTGAATTTACATTTCTCAGACTCTTCTTTATATTAAGAAGTGCCTTTTGAAATGTGACAAGTGACAAAAGCAAGATACTAAAAATTATAGGAGGGAGTTGCAAACCGTGTGGAAATAACTTCTTTTGTTGAAGTTATTTGTATGTGGGTTTTGTAACTCTATAACAGTATTGTTAATAGTACACATTAACCCCTTCAGTTATACCTATGTGGGGTAACACTTTTAGTAGCAAAGATCTCTAATGAGCTTAGCAGTACCCCCAGTCTGTAGATCTGGCTGTTTGAGAAACTAGGAAAAATATCAACTTCTAAGTGTACTTCAAATGATTGCCTCACATGGGTAACTAATCTGAAGGTGGTAAGAGGAACACAGAGCAAGAAAGAGAAGACCATGTCTCTGGAACAGAAGACACGACTAAGCAAAACAGAGTGGGAGAGTCTAAAATTATTGAATTAGTAATTCAACCTTGCAATGCTGGTTAGCCTGTCAATTCAAAGATTCATTCTCCTACCACTCAAAATCCCTCCGATAGCCAAGCCAAAGCTGGCTAATTGCTGCTGACAGATGCAGTCACGGGATTAGACCCTGCCAGTACAACAGAGAATGCAAGTGTGTATTTCCACACTGCTCACATGTCTCTTGAGAAGCAGACACGGAACGCTTAGATCCACCGTCTGTCTCATTTCCCCAGTAACGGCGCAGCCTTCACCAAGACATAAAAGTAATGGTCAGAGAACTGGTATCACTTATTTTCAGTGGTCATCTACTCACTCTGACTCAATGCCATTACAAGCTACAAGTTATCAGCTCCTGACACAATAGCACAACATCAACATGAGAATATATTCATATTAGGAAAGAAAATATTGTTTGTCATCAGGTAGAAAGGAAAGAATTCACAAAGGCAGGCAGATAAAGAGAAAGATGCAGACAGATGAAAAGCTCCTATTTTGAGTCAGTTCAGAAGTAGTAGGAAGCTGAAGGTATGAAAAATGAAGCTGTCAAAATGTACCTACTGACTTATAGAATAAAGAGAAATGTGCAGACTAGAGATGTCCCACACATAAGTCTAGAATCCAAAATATATGAAGGATAATTTTTCCTTCAACTCTAGACTTTCTTTTATTAAGAAACATGCTATTAAATAATCGCCAGTACGCCAATAATATACGCACACATTATTTTGAAGCAATTTTACTTCTACAGACACTTACTCAAGATACTACAGTAGCTTCCTACGGCTGAAGCAGAAGGCACTGATGCAATCTACACCACCTTCACAACAACAGCAACACTCTACCTCCCTCCCTTCATGCCTTCCTTCAGATGTGAAGGCCAGGTGTAAAAGTTGTTATAGGAACAACTGTAGTTGTTATAGTTGTTAGTGATCGACTGCTGAGCTTCTCTGGTCTTTCGCCAAATACACCCACAAGTACATTCCCAGTACTAGTGTGGAAATGCTACTCAACCGACCACTCAGAGCATGAGGTCTTACATCTCAGGTGCCAGCAGTCTCAGTGGGTTTTTGTACCCAAGCTCTTCCCTTGACACTTAGGGACCGTGGTTCAGATGGATGACGGGAGTTCATTTAATAATTACCACAGAAAAATAGTAAATAAATCGAGCTTATCGAATTTGAATTATTATTTTTTTCCATTCTTGACTTGTTCATTTCAACTCACCGTAAAATAGCCATATGACTCAGCACCATAGAGAATAAGTAGCAGTCTTTAGGCTTAATAGCCTACAACTATTTCTAAATAGGATAACCACTGTTTTATGAGGTTAATTATCCAACCCCTTTGCCATTCTTCCATGGTTGTTCCTCAATAGCCTTGTATAATTCAACATATAAATAACGTTGTCAGTGACTCTTTATACAATAACCAACTTAACAGAAAGGTAATATAGAGTATTCAAAAGCATTAACTATGCACAACTCCATGCAATCAGAAGAGAGTTAGGAAGTTGAAGGGCACTTCCATGAGACTAAGACTGAAAAGACTAGAGTCACTATACAGTAGGTAAAGTATATCTATATGGCATCATTCTGTTATATAATAGCATTGAGTCATTTAACTAAAAAGGAGACGGAATGTTAAAAACACCGAATTAGCTTGAGTATCTAGTTGAAATCATATAAATATTGTTAATATGGATTTGGAATTTAAGAAGGAGTCAAAACAGCAGAGAACGTTAATATGGTAATGAATAATCAGACTTGTGTTAACCGAGCCCATCCACCACACCCCAATAGACCATTATTCTTTTGTTCTGACCCCACATTGTTTCACAGAGTGAGATCTCTTTCCTCTCTTTTTCCTCAGACCAGCAGCATCAATGATTCTCTAGCCTAAACACAATTTGCACCCTCAGGAAAATTCTCCTCTTTTCCATAATTCTTTCCAACATTCTGTTGTCCTGTCTACATATATATTATTTCTCTCTCTCTTTTTTTTTTTTTTTGGGGGGGGGGAGAGTGGGGGTGGGAGGGGTGGGAAGAGAAGAAAGCAGGACGATCAACCCTCAAATCATCCCCAAACACAAAGCCAGCATATTTGCAACTGGTGATTGTGCTTTGTTGCACCAACTCTACTCGCCCTGAAGGCCTGTTTACCACTGGAGTAACTCTTGGAATTTACACCTCAGGGCACAGATCACAAGGTTTCCTCAGCAAAACACTAATTGACAACACATGACTATGATTAGCATCTTCTCATCGACAGGGTGGATGTATAACATTTTAAATGGCATTTCTATGTAGTGAAAAACTGAGTGATATTGACACAATTTCTTCTCTCAGTTTATTTAGTAACCTTTAAGAAACTTGCACCCAGTTCTACAGGAAATAGGTCATAGATATTACTAAGGAGGCATTCAAATAGCTTATATACTTGTTCGTCAGGTTTCATACTATTCTTGTTGTATTTTCAAGAACTAAATTCTTTAATCAAAGAACATTAAACTAGTTGCTCTTGCACATCAGCCTCTTTGCTGTTTTATAACAGCATCTTGGTCTTACTTAGGAAAAGAGTGAAAATTCATGACAAAACCTTAAGCAATGATTGTCAATAACCAAACTGATGAAACAAGCAAAACTTAAAAGGCACTTAATAGGAAGGGTCATACAATATATAAAGCTCCACACTGTAACTTGAGGTGTTCAATATGAAAACTCACAAAGGCAGTATCCCTGGAATATGTTTAAAAGGCCTATATGCTTTCTACAGTCTGATAAGGTGAATCGATTGCTCAATTATGGCAAACTTTGATTTGAGTGAATTTAATATATTTTTTTACAGATTATATAGATTCACTATTGCAATGGCATGCCCCAGACAGTTCATATACACTTACATACAAGAAAAAAAGCTGCAGCAAAATAGCTCCTAAGTAATGCTCTACAATGCAAAACAATTGAAAAGTTATAATTTGTTTCTCTAAATGAAGATATTCACCTTATGGGAGATTCTAATAAACATCAGCTCCTTTCTATCAGCTTACTGTTAAGTCACTGTCTCTGGGAGGCATTCAGACACCGAGTACATCACTCGTTCCCAGATACCCCAGCACACTTGCACACATGAACAGGCAGATCAGACTCCAAGGGAACATAAGCTTTTATGCATCAGTCAACAGCTAACTGATGAGGTTAAGTAGAAACTTTACCCAGGGGCAGGGGATTTCAATAACTGTCCCCTGTGGAGCTGCTCTGAGCCTCCAGTCTGGAGCTGGCTGGGATGTGACAATGTGAAAGGGCTACGCAAGGCAACATCTTACCCACCTCTGGGCTTGGGCGCAAGCTACGCTAACCATCTACCTCCCTCCATCGACTGACACATCTGCAAACTCTCCAACATCCATTTTATGAGCACGTAGTCAAACCAGAAAAGTTTTAGACAAGACACCAGTTATAACAGAACCTTCAAGAATAAACAACCTGGTGCAAATAACATAGTGCAAATAAAACAGTCGATATGATATGAAATAGCTGCTGTAAAAGTAAGCAAGGCCATGTCTGAGGCTTCTCTTCAAGCACACAGCCTATGTATTTAAGAACTAAAGTATTCTTTCCATATTTGAGTTTTCAGAAGTGTCTCTCACTGTTCCAATTTATTAAAAAAAGAAACAAAGTTCAAATATTGCTAACATAACCCAGACATATGTTGGGTTTCAAGGAACACAGTCTTATCTACAGCTAAATATTTATGCAATGTATCTAACGTCGACAATGAGCAGCCTACAAAGCTTTTTATAAGCCATACTTAGCAGCAATAAACGTTAAAGAATAAACCTCAACTTAAAATATTTTTAAAAGCTTTTGATTTGCTCTTAAATGTAAGTTCCAATATCAAGGGTCACAAATGACAGGACATTTACACTCAGTTTTCATGCTTGCCTTTTAACATAAGCAGCCCTTTTTCATTAAAAGGCACACATACACAACTCAGTTCTGTACAAATTATATTTTAATTTCAAGTTAGGGCAAACATACTAGAACAGATTACTGTTCATTTACAATCCACTTGACAAATTAAATGTACAGAAACAATTTCTGAAAGTCTTTATTATAGCTAACAGTATTAAATAGTTGTGTGGTAGTTAAAATATGCAAGACTACAGTAGATCTGTATAATAATGATTTTTTTTTCCAGTAGTGCCAACTGGATCAACTTTTCTGTTTGCATTTCATTGCAATTTGCAAGCAAAAGATAAGTTAAAAGAACACACAACAAAGAAAGGGTTACAGGAACATGGCCAAAACTTGCTTAATAATTCAAGAAAAGAGCTATAAAATAAAAAACAAATCTCACATGAAAAGCATTTATCACATTTGAGAGTACAGTATTCTCTATAGGTCGATCCAAGATGCCACAAACTGGATTTGTTCATGGCATCAAACATCACCCTCCTAAACCCTTACTTCACAAACATCAAAAAGATGCAATAAGGATGAAATGAATGGAGAAGTAGTGCAGAAGAAAATTAAATGATACAAGGTGTCTATGTCTTCAAGGACCAAGATATGAATCAACTCTCTTTACCTACTCCTGGAATATGAACTGAGGAATAGTCTGGCACCTCCTAAGCACAAGTATGAGAAAGATTACTACTGTGTTCAGTGAACCCTTGCCCACACATATATTGAAACTCTCAAGGGAAAACTGGGTCACACTCTAATCATAAAAAACAGTCCAACTTGGACAAGAAAACATTTTATTACCCTTTAAACTTTTATTTTTGCAGCTGCAAAACAGCTTTATTAAGAGAGATAACGTATGTGATCATCTGCCATCTTGGTAGTGTCTGTGCAGTATTACACTGTTAACACTGCTTCCTCTCACAGATATGTTACTAAAATGGATCTACACTTCTGAGAACCTCCTATCCCACACTACTAGTCAAAGGAGAACATCCAGTCATCAGTAGAAATAGGTACACCTGAGGAACTTGCTAACAATTTAACCTTTTCAGAAATAAGCATATTAGAGGATTTTAGTAGATCTAACTGATAGTGCAATCTAGAAAATCTCAATAAAATAGGAAGAATTAATAAAGCTGCCTGAGACCCAATTATAGGACTCCAAAGACAAGCATGGTCCTCGATATCATCCTTGAAATATTTTTTTAGGAAACTTCACACCAAACAAAATATATAGTACCATGCTAAATGTGTCCTTTGTATTTCTTTCAAAAAAAACAAGCACTATTTTTATAAGAAAACAAGTAAAATTTTGTTACTCAAGTGTTGTAAGGGCCTAGAGGACTTAGGTGAACAATTTCATTCTGCCTTTAAATCCCAGCCTTGCATCTCACAGGGAAGTTAAAACTGATTCTTATCAAAAACCCTCGGAATTTCCGACAAGACAAAAGATCAAAATCAAGAGCAGCTGCCCCTGGCCCCCAACAGTTGCCAATCTCAGAAACCTTCCCCACAAAACACAAAATATCCCTTTCTGGGACACCAGCCTCCACGTCCTTTAACAGCCAACAAGAACACGCTCACCTTGCCACATGCTTAAAAGGTCAATTGACCAGGCATATTTCATACGAGTATAAGGAGCTGACAGGCCCTTCCTTGTCTCTCCCCTCTCCCCTTTTTATATTAAGGTCAATCTAATAAACATAATTCAGACAAGGTCCCTACTGTTTCAGTCTCACTTCTAGTGTTAAATCAATTGTTAATCTTGCACATTTTGTCTGCACTTTGTTCACTTAATCCATAACTTTAAATGAAATTAGTCCGGAACCAAGAACAACAAGGTTTCTCTGAAAAACAAGGAGAATATGAATGTATGTGCAGGACGTGTCAGGGAACAGTTTGACTGCTAAATACTGTTGCCGTGTAAAGCTGAATTTTCCTCTTACTTCAAAGCTAGAGATCCCTAAAGAAAAACATTGTGGCTATGTAGGGGAAAATATAAGGATACATAACACCATAAAGGCTATATGTATTCTGTCTGATTAAATTGGAAAAGACTTAAGTGTGTTTATAAGAATTGCTTTACTTTTATATTTATCAGTGTCCTCAATCTTACCTCCATTACAGCCCTGACAGAATAATTAATTTCAGTCAATCAATCATTTAACAAAACCTCACAGGTGACCTCAAAATAACACATAATCCACCGAGAACCAGTCACAACAACAATCTTCAAATTCCCTTGGAAAGGAAAATTAAGTCAGCTATGTGTGGCTCGGGGCAACCTAAGCTGTAAATCTCTCTTTTCTGATCTCTTCATACAGATGAAAGAGCAGTGCCGCTCTGGATTACACCGAACAATTATGTGTTCTAAAAACTCCAGGAATCAGCTTTCAGACAGCCTCAATCATTAACAATTAACCACATCTTTTGCCCTCCCGCACGAGTTCCACCAATGCTATGAACACTCAAGAATACTTTAAGGGGCCAATTCCTTACATTTAGGTTTAGGTATAAGACTAGCTAATATTTGTTGGCAAACCAAACAGAAACCACTTACCACTGTGAAAAAATATCCCATTTTCCCCCGTTGCATACCTTGAGAAAGGTGGAGCTGATTTTGAATGCTGGAGTAGGCTGCTGCTAGTGTGAATGCATAGAAAGAGCTGGAAAATCTTTACCAAATACTCAGAAAATATGGGGCTTTAAATTATTCTTTCCTTCTTAAAAAAAAAAAAAAGTATAAACCTGCTGTACTGTCCTTAAAATTAGAAGACATTATCTTCAGTTATGCTGGCTCTGCTGTTCTACTGGGTCACTGAAGATTGACTGCATGCGTTTTCCAGCTGCTTTACAATCGCTATTCCCTGGAGATTTCCCACCAGAACACCACTCTCCACAGGAGCAATGATGTAGATATTAACAAAAGCAAAATACTACGAATTACCAGAGCATTACCATTATGAAGCTAATCCGGGAAGGGATAGATGACACTGTGGTAAAAACGCTCATGTCTTTCCTACCCCAGAACTCATCATTGCTACCACCACGGAGCTTCACCAAGGAGAAATTTTATGAAAAACGTTACTGTAGATAGCTGCTCTGGGTTGCAACAAGATATATAGTAAGTCGTAACACTCTAGAAAATGCGAAGCTCCTGAAATACAAAAGGCTCAGCAGTGTAAATCCAGGAAGATAAACTGACTGTAGTTTATAATTCAACCAGGCAATGCAGTTGTTAGCCAGACTCAAAGCCTTAGCAAAATTTACTTCTATTTTTAATTACTCAGACCAGAGCACCTTGTACTCAAGGGCACCAACCTTTGATTTAGGGACTTTAAAATCCTGTCCTCATATTCCCTAGCACACACCAAGTGCTGGCAGCAAAGCTATCGCAGCAAAGTTAAAAGCAGAAGCAGCTCTGAAACAGATTGCAAGAGAGAAAATCCAATCTGATCAAAAAGAGGGACCAACACCTCCAAGGACACTCTTATATCAGAAAACAAGTAACTGCAATGCTGCAAACTTGAAAATATGCAAGAGGCAGAAAGACACTATAAGCAAGGCAAAAGACAAAAAGTAAAAATATATATATAATTAGACCTTTTGATGTAGTTATCAAAACTGGAGAAACCTCAGAGGTGCTGACCATCCTTAAAATGCAGAGCAGAAGCAGCAGTATTCAAGCCAAACCCTAGTTGAAAACAGCTGCTCTGAGTTTAGCTAATGAGGAAAATCAATGAGACAATCTAGAGAAAGGACTGTTAAAACCTGTGCAGCAGAGAGGAGTGTTCACAAGCAGAGGGTACTTGGTGCCTACCCAAGGCCAGAATTTTACTTTCTCTACCTGCTGCCTTGGTGGTAACTACTTTGTGTACTGCTTGAGTAAGTTTGGTGAGATGGTGAGCTAAAAAACAAGAAAAGGCTCTTTATACCTTCACCAGCCTGAAATTGCAGTACTAGCACATGTTTTGAAGCAACAGTAAATATTTCAGGATCCAATACTGTGCTGCTGGAGTTAGAGTGCCGTGGTAAATAAATACTACAGCTATAGTTGTTCAAATTCCTGACTTTAAAGTGGCTTCTACTTGTCACCGTGTTTATTGCAAACACTAAGTGAAATCTCACAAAAAGTTAATTGCTTGAAGACAGTTGCTCTGAAATGACAAGTTTGAGCACAGCAGCTCCAAGAAAAGTATGTGGATGTAGCTGGGGTGCAGAAAGGCAGCACATCCACATACTGCATACACAGCATCCTGCAAAGCCTCCTGGAATGCATGCTGACCCCTCTCTCCCAGCCAAAGGACACTTGGTATTTTCCTGAAGAAGTCACACTCCTCTTATAGCTAGGTGCAAATGGAAGCATGATGTGGAACTTCAATATTAGCAGCACAGTGTTCAACCACCAGTGTAAGACTAGGTTGAAGACATGCATCCAAGCAGCCTTTATTGCCAACCTAAGAAAAGGCCTAAGCAATGCCCCTCCCAGGTGATAGCTACAGAAGCATGTTTCAGACATGTGCAAGTTACCTAGAAAGTTAGTGCTTGAAGCATCAAGTCTTTGAAGACTCAGGGAGATTCACCCCTTGGTTCTGGTGGAAAAGGAAAAGCGGGAGAGATTCATCCCTCTGAACACAATAAGAATCTAAGACGAACTTACCAAGGATAGGAATACAAATTGGGCAAATACATATGCTAACTAATCCACATGCGCACCAGCTCCCCTCCTATACACACCCCCCCACCCTGTGTCCCATACAGATTTAACACAGAACTAAACCACCAACAGGCAGAAGTCCCACTTATTTATTTTTAATGTGACCAACTCAACCTGCAAAAGCTGCAGTGAACAATCATATAAAAAAATGGGGAAATCTTTCACACCTTGTTAGAGAACAACTTTTATACTGACCATGAGTTCTCTATTTGAGTATAGTAAAATGGCTGGTGTTTACTTGACAGAAACAGGTGATTTCTTTTAAACCTAGACAGGTGGCAATAAAACACTTGAGCTACCCGTTGCTGACTGCTTCTTTCTCCATTGCAGCCACAAAATGTTGGTATCTTGATAGTCATTAACCACTTCTAATGCCTCAATGAATCAGCCATGCTGCGACAAAAAGTGAAAACTACCACTTTGTTTCCCTATAAATGTAGATTGCAATACCCAAGGCAGAAATAAACTAAGCAGTGCTGCTCGGCTGCACTTCTGAAAATTAAGTACTTGTGAGATGACTGAGAAAATTCCTGCCATCTGTATTTTAGCTCGGCTATCGTACTTCTCTTTGCACCTTGTCAATGACTTAAGACTTTTGTTTTTCCTCGGTTGTGATATTTGTCATCAGGGTTTCTCAAAATATCTAGATCTTATTCATAGAAAAATTCATCTTTCTTTTAAAATAGACCATCCAATTATTAACCTTCACTGTTTTGGAGTGACAGCTAAACTCAAGAACATGAAAAATATCTATGCTGCAAACAGCAACACAAGGGATACCAAGCGCCAAAGACAGAAAAGGCTCCTTAAAGAAGCATTTCTACCCCAGAACTGGAGTGAATTAGGGGGGCAAACCTTGCTTGGGAGGGAAGGGTCTTGCAGCACCTTCACAGGATAAGGAACACCAGCTGCCCGGAGCCCCACTTGCCCATCTGACTTGCAATAAAAACAGCCTTAATGTAGTAGACAATTAATATTCCGCACCTTGGGCTACACATTATGTTTGATTTATAAGAATTCCTCTCGATATGGGCAACTGAAACAATACTTGCATCTCATAACTATATAAAAGAGATCTGTTTAATAAATATTACATTATCTGCAGTTATTTTTAACAGATGTGCATTGTGTTAATAAAAGCTATACAAAGCATAAGATTAAACAATGTGTTTTGTTACACTGACAATAAATTCACTTTTAATAATAAGTCATATTACACAAGAGCCATTGGTATTATTGGATTGTTCGTATTTTAAGATTCCTAGCAGTCAGGAAGCAATAAACTTTACTTTTTTTTTCTTCTGTCCAAAGGAGGGAGGGACTAAGCATGTTAATGCTTAGAACATTAATTAGAAACAAGACTGACTCTTACAAGATTTAGAGATATATCCAGAGGGTGTGACAAAGTATGCAGAAATGGTTCCTGTAAGTAAGCAGAGATCAAGTTTGTACAGAAGTAACCCTTAAAAAGGCAGAAAGAGAACAGCAGGAACTAAGTATGTTTGTAGACAACTATTCCCATTCTCCTGCCCAAACTTCCATTAGTGTGAATATAAATTTGTTCTTCTAAACACAAAATTCAGAAGATACTAAAAGTATTTTGTACCTTATCAACAGTGTGTGTTGAGAACCTAACTCGCCTTCAGAAAAGAACTCCTGCACAGCAGTTTTTTTAGCGCTTCTTCTCTAACACACCCAAGTGTTAATGCATACGCAACAAGGTTTGATAAATGTGTGTGATTGTCAGTATATATAGAGAGAAGCTTAGTACAAAGGCAAGAGGTGAATTCAGAGAAAGTTAAATAAATGATACGGTAAGCGGCCACTATAAAAGACAACCCTTTTGTCCCAATAAAGTGTTGTAGGGACTCTATCCAGCAGAGAAAAAGAAGAAAGAAGAAGAGGAGAAAAAAAGTTTTGTGTATTGGAACTGTCCAAACATGCAGTCATCTGTGGATTCTGTACACTCCTTTATAGAAATTAATATAATCTTGTGATATATGTAGGCAAATATTCACATTTTTGAGAATCAACAGAGAAAACAGAGCGGTCCAACATTAACAACTATACACTTTATTCCTGAGCCCAATGTGAAATAAGATGTAACTGCATTTTTAAATTTACTGTGTATCTGTAATTCCATGTAAGTTCATGAAAGCTGCAGACACACAAAGGGAGTAAAATCAACTCTACATATTTCAAAGTCAGGTAGCCAAAAAATAACTCACCAAAATTAGCAGACACTTTAAAATGTAGGCCTCAGTGGTTTGACTGTAATTAAATGGAGGTTGAAGTCAGAGCCAGGATTAGAAGCCACAGGGGATCCTTTGATCTCAGTTTCTCAGACCAGGCTGCTTTTTGCACTACCGCACTTTCCTTTCCCTTCAGCAACTCTTGTACTGCTTCTTTAGCAGAAGAGCCAAATCAACTACAGGCATGTGGTTGGGAAGGAATTTTTGGCATCTCTGAAAAACATCTACATATGGCCCTATCTCCAGCAGATGAAGACTGATACACGCAGGTCTTTTCCAAAGTCAAAAGTCTTCCTAAACCTTTGGTCTACTAGATTCTCACAGTCCCTGTTTTTCTTAATATTTTATTCAGGTCAAGCACACTGGCACTCTTTAAATCATTTACAATTAAATACTGGCACATCTGAAACATAGGCAACGTGCACTACGGAAGATCTTAAAAAGCTAACCTTAAAGCCTTTAAAAGCTAACACTATGGAGTTCATTACAGAGCTAGCACTGTATAAACGTAGTTGTAAGGGCATTTCATACTGTTCCTCTACACATAACCATCCTTTCCCTTGCAACACCCTTCTCCTAACTTCCAAAGAAGTTCAGAGGGGAGCCCAAGGGAGCAGATAAGGCTGCGTGAGCCTGCCCTGGCAGAAGAGGATTAGTGCAGATGACTCCACATCTTCTGCGCTCCACAAAGAGGGCAGCTATATAAGAGGCTGTACACGTGATGGCTTTCAGGTACCCTGTATCTGGAAGCAAACAACAGTTAAAATTTGTTTTAGCAGCTCTAAACTATTCAGGAGAATCATATGCTATTAGAGAAGGTCCATAGAATAAGTCACTGTGTCTCTCTGCCACTCAGAAATCATGCCCACTATTTTTAATCGTTGCCTTTTCTTAAAAAATCACCATTTCATTATTTTCAACCAATTACTACAAAATATTCAACTCAATTAAAACACTTTCTGAGCACATTTGAAGATTTCCATGGATAACTTACTGATTTTCAAAGCATTACCAAGGGATACGGGCAATTCCAAACAGTCTTTTCTTTGTGAGCAGAATTCCAACAATGAATGAATGCTTTTTGTTTTTAGTATTACAGAAATGGGATCTGAGTCCAAATACTATTGCTATCTGGAAACATACAAGTTGAACAAATGGTGCAATTGACTTGGAAGATTTTGGAGTTATTTATTTGTCTTGACTCTACACACACAATTGCACAAACATCAACAGATACTTCTTTCAAGAAGTATTATTAGGTGTTCTTTAACATGCTTTATTCTTGACTTAAAGAAAGTTAATGTAAAAAATGTGTTTAGTTCTTTAACTTGAAGAAACGGGAATTATCTTTTATGGATGGTATTGATCGTCCAGTTTCCAAAGCTCATACATACAGGTAACAAAAAGGTGATTTCATATCCAAAAACATTTGACAATGTCAGGAGTTCAAAAGGAGAGGAACACACACTCACCCCAGGACAAAGGTGTGCACTTCTGTATACAAACTTCACGCAGTTTGCTTACTATATGCAACAAACATAAATCTGCTCCAATTTATTTCATCATTAACACCTGCATTTGCAGATTTAGGTTACGCAAATAATAAAAAAAAAGTGCTATTCAGATGCAAAACAAGTTGACTTCTGCCTTTACAATTTAGAGAGGTCTTCTCCCTAGGAAGGTTAGGTCAAAGCTCAGCTAGTTAATCTCACCGAGGTCAATTTGCTTACACCAGTAGTAGCTCCACTTTCTGACAATCTGCACTGTAAATCGCTCATTAACCAAGTGATACTCCATTTGAAATATTAATATCATGATCACGAAAAGGGCAACAAAAACTAAGATAATGCTATCCTGCTGTGCTTTTGGCTCTGGAGCACAATTTGTTGCTATGGTTTCAATGCTTTTAAATAACTATCTTCCAATTGTGGTCATTACATCAAATCATATGCCTTAAAATTGTACCCAGCCAGTCCAGTCCACTACCTAATTAAGTGTATTTTCTTTATTTAAATTTAAAAACACTTTTATAAGTGGTATTGAAAATTCAATCAAAAATGTACAACCGTCCCTAAAGCAACAGACACAGACATGCTCCATCACCAACACGACATGGGCTTGTGATAGGAGATGACAGGAGCCATCTTATCCATAGCCAGGGAAAGTTAAGCCAACACAGAAGTAAGGAGTCACCTTACAATCTTCCTGTTGGAATAAGTTAAGAGCAGAAGAAGAATTTATCTTAGTCCCCAGGCTTATTTTGGGTGAGGCTCGTTTTTGCTTTCTTTTTTAAAGGCACTCTTACTATCAAGGGTCACCTCTCTGAAAATTGACCTCTCTAAAGAGAAGTTTTCTTGACCGTGTCAATGATACAACGACCGGATTGTGGCTTGAGAGAGCGAGAGCGAACAAGAGAGACCCCATAGCAGAATTAACAGAATTAGTTTTGGCGTTCTCTGACAGTACTTAACAATAAGGAAGGAAAAAAAAAACATGCCTTGATATAGCCATCCCTCATTACAATACATGTGACTAATGAAAATAGAATTTTTTTAAGAGCATTTTAGTACCTTACACAACCACATTTCTAACTGCATTTTACATGATGGTTCTGGGACCCACCATAGCCCTTTACTTGCTTCTGACATGACATAAGAGCTTATAAAGAGCAGTAGTTCAGATTATTATGCAGGACAATATTTTTAAAATACTAACTGGTGGGCAAAATATATTGCTGCAAGTAGTAGTAAGACGTATGCTCATGGAGACAGAAGAGAATTTTGTGAAGAGAAGACAGACCTTGGAAAGATATTAAGACTGGTAAGCTGCTTTTCTGGATTTAGTTAAAATTTCATCTGCGCTGTGGGTAACATTTCTAGTTTTGTAACTGAGCTTTCAAGCAATGAAATGTACTTGTTTTACACAAGTCAAGGAGCTAAATCACTTACAAAGCTGTTAGCTCAAATAAGTATTTTGAGGCAATGTTGCTCTAGGTAGCCCTCTCTGCTTTGGGACCAAAAATAAAATTGCCCATTCAAAACAGAAGGGGAGAAGGTTGGGAGTGAGGGAAGAAGCACACTCTGCAAAGTATGGGAAAAAAACCTTCCCACCCTGGGCTTGAAACTCAGCAGAACATAAAAACTTGAAAAAAAAAACAGAATTGCAAAGAGTGTTAATTCTTTGTCTTGTGTAAAGTGATAGCTTTTTCATTGCAAACAGGACATTCATCAGTTACTAAAGCATATACATATTAAAAAAAAAAAAAAATCCAAAGAACTCTGTTTAGAACACAGGCCCACAAAGTATTTTGAGTTATGTGAGAGATATTTAGTACAAACTTCCCTAAATTTATTAGGAAGGAAGATTGTTCAGCACTTCTCTGAAACTGGCCTACAAATGATTTTAATACTCAGCTCAGGAATGCAAGAAAGACACAGTGAAGTCAATGAAAATGAATTTGAACAGGCTTTAAATCAGGACAGGAGTCAAAAGGATAGATTACTAAACTTGATTGATTTCTTCAGTTCTATGCAACTAACAGTCACATTGCTAATATTTAAACTTAAATGAGTGACTTATTCTGTGTGTGATCCCCAGGAGATTAATCAAGAAAACAATAGAAGAATTGAAAACATTCATCTATCCTATAAACAATCTTATCAGAAGGTTAAGTTATAAATTTACAAAACTTTCACAATATGCCCACACTACAGTGAAGAGAGCTTTACAAAAGGCTTTTACAAATGTGACTTCTCTGAGCTAGAAGGGAGGCTCACCATCACTCTACTGCCTTAATCTGCCACACGAAATCTAAGCAAGTAGCAACACACAGTTTTCCTCATTTATTCCTGCGAGTTAGTGTCTGTGATTTTATCTACAACTTTTCCTTTGTGCATGCGAGAGTGTGTGTTGTCATGCCCCAAGCAGTTCTGTAGAGTTCTCAGGGTTGAAGCAGCTCTTTTATTGTAATCAGTTTTCATTACAGCCTTTTGATCTCTCTCCATTCTTTGTATACAACACTTCATCACCTTTATTTTCTGTCATAATTGCATGTGAAAGATCTCTCCTTTGATAGACCCTGAATGCCAAATCAGTATCGAAAAGAGTGTTGAAAAGTGTCATGTGCTCTGTCTGCTTTAGAAGGCAACCTATACACCTGTGGAAGACAAACAATTTTTCAGTGATATGACATATCTATCATCCGTCCACAGGATATGAGCTGTTCTGTCTGCTTAATAGCAAGGGGCTATGCATAGCAAAATAGTAACTGCTGAAAGAAATGTGTAGCACATTGCGAACTGTCTGGCAGCCCTCCCTAAGCCTCATCTCATTCTGGCCTGCTGATAATTCACAGACTGTGTTCCCGGGCGCTCATCACTCCGGCACTGAGAGTGGCTAGATGGGGCCCCTGTCTCTGCTCGCTGTCACACTGTCATTCAGGTGTGTCTGTCTGCCGTCACCTGCTGACAGAGCCACATGCGTCTCAATTACAGCCCCGGCCTCCATCCACACCGCTGATGAACATGTTCAATCTGTACTAGCTAATAGCATTATCCCTTAAAGAGGTGTCTTTGGGCATTTGTGGAAACAAATACCAGGCCAAGTCTGCTGGCTGCTCAAGAGTAATATTTCTCATCATAGTTTTGGTAATGAATTATCAGAGGCTGGTTCTCTACTCCACAGTTCCCAGCCTCTGTCATCGTGCAACGGTTTAATTCAGTGAAGGGGTCTGAAGATTTTTAACCTCTTTCTCTCTGCTTCAGTGTGAGGACAAGTGATTAAAAGCAGCAAAACTCGAAAGGCTGATGGGATCCTATGTCGAAGCAATTCATTCCCACTTGGTACTACAAACCTCCATGCATTTTTATAACTAAGGATGTTTTTAACATTGCCATCATAATAGCGATGAATGCCGCGTTCAGCTTATTGGAAAAAAAGAAGGGCAATCTATTGGAAGATGATAATGGCAAATATTTTATGAATATCAGGTATTTTATGAATAGTTATGAATATCCCCCCTATAGCTTCGGAGGGCAACACTCCGCAGTGACTGGCCAGCAACAAAACATAAATTATCACTGTCCACATGCACACATTTTCCTTCCAGTGCTTTAGATTTCTCTGGGATTCAAGTTTTAATACCTAGGAACTATCAAGTTTATATTTACAAATGAGCATTGCCATAGGATTTTTCAGAATGTGAAAAAACAAATCTCTATAGGACCAAGGTTTAAATGCCTCCTGTACCAGGTTCTGCTCTTAATAACCCTACCAGACACTCATAAGATCTAGGTGACCCAGTACAGACCTGCCCACCTACTAATCCATTTGTACATAGAAGTGGATGCTTTTAAAACTAACTCTCACTCCATTATTATTTCCAGAGCAGGAAGGGAGGGAATCACTTTGTTTACTTTGTGTACTTTTCACGTCAGAGCTGAAAAGATTACGCAGGCAGAAAAGACAATAAATGACATTTTGAAAGTCACAGAGAGGTAGAGAGCTAGTCGGAAAGCTCAGAGAAGTAACGCACGCGACAACGCTCACTTTGCTGCCCAATTTCCCTCCTGTTACTTTAAAAATTTACCAGTGGTTTTAGCTAGAAGTTAGACAAGTAGTGCTGCTGTTTCCAGTGCATGTGCAAAAACTACTGATGTTCCTCAGGAATTATACGCACGTCCAGATTTGGTGTTTCATCACCATAAAGAAATATAGACAGCAGCAACTGAAGCAAATATAAGGTCTCGGCTGATCTATGTTATTAACTAAGGAAAGGTTTAATCTGACATCCTATCACTTACTGGAATTAAAAACAGTAATATCCATCGACAAATAGCTCAACACAAGTAACCCCTGTTGAAAATAAAGCTACAATTGTTTCTTTCTCTCTCATACTATCACAAGGAGGCAGAGATGTACCTGCCATGTAACTACAAATTAAAATAAGTCCTTGTTGCTTACATCAGGCCTTTTAACCACTTATCACATGTTCAATTCTACTCCCCTATCAACCATCTCATTTATGGCTTTTTTCTCTAATCACAAGCAAGCAGACTGGACAAAGGAATACCATAAACTGCAGACTATTAATGTCTAGGTTATTCCTCCTTAAACTCAGGTGAGTTACTTGTAAAAAATCCTCCTAGATGATGACTCTTAAAGCACTGGAAAACAAGATTATTATTCAACAACAAGGAACATTTGCAAGCCTCAATACAGAAAATGAAACTCAAGGACACTCATACAGTCTTGGTCTGGATTTAATATTTTCAACATTCAGATATTAAATTAAGTTCAAGACTATTCATATGCTGCTTAACAGGAATGAGTAATTGTAATAGGGTGTGACAAATGAGCAAAAGGCAAAAGGGGAAAATAAATCTAGTCTCAAATCTGAGCACTGACTGCGGTCTCCGTTCAACAAATAAGAAATCTAAAGGCTGAAATTTCCTTGCACTTAGATTTCTTGCTTGTTTCTCTCCCCAGCATGAGGACAAACGCTGGCTTGCTAATTTATTTTTTATTATTACTTTTTTTAGGCTTATTCTTAGCATTGTCAAATATTACTGGCCTAACCATTGAGGTAAATATAGAGATAAGATCCAATGTAAAGTCATAAAGTCACAGGTATAGCTGGGTAGGTTGCCTCAACCGGAAAGAAATACATAGCTGCAGAATGTATTTTGCATATATGCAGAAAACCCTGCCAGCTGACCACCCTTTGCATACTTAGAGTGCACTCCATTCACGTCTGCTAATTGTAAAAATAGCTTATGATTAAAACTAAACAACAAAAACAAACAGAAGAACTCACTGTCACCCAGCAGCGTATAAAACAGAATTTGAAGCCATTCCGAGGGGAAGTCAGGAATAATATCACCGTATTATATCCTTCATCTAAAGCCAACTGCAAGGCAACTGAAGCCATACCTGGTATAGCCAGTGAGCTAATATTTGCCATTCTGCCAGATTGCCTGGTTCTTCATCTAGAATTTAAGTCTCATATTTCCCTTTTTTCTTTTCCCTTTTATACATCCAGCATGTTTCTCTTTTCCTGTTATGCATAAGCATGTTTTATCTACATAATTATAATACTCCTATGGAGATTGAGAAAGTACCTCAGACCCACCAAGACTCTCACAGATGTTCTTCATCACCAGTTCCCAAATTTCTACCCCTTTGGTCTAGCTATCTGATGATTATCTGTTCTTTTAGTAAAATCTCTGAAAACTTTCACGTCACTGTCCTGCAAAGATTTGTTCTGAATGTATTTGCTGCATCAACAAGATGCAATACTTTTTGTAAGAATATTTTACTCATATTAATAGGCTCCCCTGTAGAATACAGAAGTGTAATAAAAAACAGCTACTGACTTCTAAAAGCTAAGAGCTGAACAGACAAGACAAAAAATGGAATAGAAAATAGAGGAAGACAGTGATTAAATCATTTGCCTAAGGCTGCCTAACAGGTCGATGGCAGAAATGTGAGCTGAACACAATACCCCTAAATCTCCAGCACAGTCCATGAAAACCCAATAATCCCAAATTCTGAGGTGCAATGTAGCAAAGTCCTCCATTGGGAAAACGAATATTAATGTCTTTGGCAAAGCTTTACAATCCTCTAATCCTGGCACTTCGCAATTGTTTTAAATGCTGTACATGTGTGTGCGTGTAGCTGTAATCTGGTGCCTCTTGGCTAATCATGAGTGTTGCCTCACACTTCCATAGGATGAGAGAACTGTAAAGCAAAGCTGATCAAAACTGTCACCCTTGGGTCACAAGAGTCAACACTCCTGATTATGCCAGAGGATGCCGGAGTGCATCTACTGACATTCTGTAAATCATTTTTATTTATTTTTTAAGCACATTTGAAAAATAATTTTAACATGAAAAGCGTTCTCTATGAGACAAACACTTCAGAAAAAAGTGACATATTGGAATGATAGCATTTTAAAAAATTTATTCACCACAGAAGAGAGTATTCAGGTTGATGTAACTTGAGTTATGGAGTCATCTCTCTCTCCATACAGCTTTCTCAATGTACAGAAATGCCAATATTGTGTAATGGTGTTGATGCAATAAACGTAAGTAAGAAAATGCAGCCTATAAGAAATACAGAGATCCATAACTGCTTAGTACATTTAAATGAATGAGCATAATAAATCCCTGAATACAGACTTCCTCCACTTTAACTCATAGGGAAACCTAGCAGAGCTGTCAGTAGAACAGAACAGTGTGTAAAAGCTCAGTATCACATATTGCTCCTTCACTTAATATTTATGCTCATTTCCATTATTATATCATTACAGCTTTTCTGCACCTGAGATGATCAAATCTGGGTTTGACTTTCCCCACATTCCTTGCAATCAAGTCTCAGCATCTTCCAGTGCCAGCTGTCCAGCAGCTTTTCAAAAGGGCCCTCGAGCTCTTGACAAACTGTATGCTCCTATTAAAATAAGACTGTTATGAATAAAGGTGTCCTAGTGACCCACGTGCAGAAGAATTTTTTTGTCCGATTACTCCAGACAGCTATCTTGCTAGAACTAACAGCTCTGCTAGTGTCTCAAATTATCACAAGGTTGGTCTGATCTCATCTAAGAGATTGTCTGTGCATGCCACATGCTGAGGTACTGCAGATTTATATGCTCAAGTTGGATTAATTAATTGTATTTACCTCTCTTTGTGCAGAGATTTTATCTCTTACTTTTAGTATATTAAAGTATCAAAGACTCTAACCTCATTTTTGTTAATTACGCTGCTGACTCTCTACCTGAAAGACAGGCCCAGTCTTGTACAAACTACACAGTCAGAACCTTAATGCTAAGTCAAAAAGCTTTGCTTACTTGCAATAGGAGACTACCTGAAGATCAATTTGATTCATCATGCTAGGAAACCTTCCTTAAATAATAATTTTGATTTTCAGGAGCTTGTTACTAAAAATAGATATACAATATACTATCAAAATACTAAAAAGTTAAGTGTTGAGATTTTACCTCTGGATACCTCTGGAATAAGTGAATGTTCTATGATACTCTAGCAAAACTCATTTTGTTTAGCTTGTTCGAGCTGGCCTACTGCAATTTTAGGTGGGAAAACCTATTCACGAACAACAATCAGAAGACAAATACCAAGATATTTATAAAATACAAGTTAATACAAGTATTAACAACTACTTTAAAATTGAAAGCTTTCCCTTGCATTCACAATTTCAGAAACAGCAACAGAAAGCAACAGAAAGACCACCACTAGTTGGAAAGATGTGCCGCTTGGCAATATAATAAAATGGCAGAATGTAGGCTTATTCACTTTTATAGAGAGAATAGAAGAAGGGAGCATAATCTCCTTCTAGCTCTGCTACAGAAGAGCCGTCTCAGAGGATATAGTGCTCTACCATCACTCAGTACCATCTTTACTCACACTAACATGCAGAAAAATGTCAGCTAGGCCACAAGTCAGGAACACCATTCAAGTGAATGGCGGGCTCTGTTGTGCCTCCTACTGAAAGTATCACCTGAAAGTTAAGCTTCAGGTCTTAACTGCCTGTAATATTCACTGTAATATTCAACTGCTTGTAATATTTAGCAGTATATGTAATATGCAGGAGTCATATTACATATATGTAATATGTAGCAGTTACTGATGAGGTTCTAATAACAGTGCTTCTAATATACTAACAATGATTCTAAAAAGTCACAGGCCACAGAGAGGTCAACTCCCAAGATAAAAAAAGCCAATTGTATTAATATTATTTAAATCTTGCAGTGATGTCTCAGAACACACTTCACAGAGCAGTAACTCTCAAGAAACAAAAAGCAAACAAAATCGTGCTTCAAATCTATGTATAATAAACAAGGAATGGATACAGAAAGACAGCACAGTATCAAGACGGTGACAACATCAAGGACCCTCAATCTTCCCTCAAACTATTTTGGAAGGTAGCTAGAACATACATCTTTTCCAAGTATTATATTTTCACAGAAGTCTTGGCAACATAATTGTCATGCTGATATCATAAAACACGAGCAAGAAGGAACAGGGTCAAAGTCCTTTGCATAAGCCAGAGAGTGGTTATCCATGCCAATATTTCAAAGAAAATTTTTTAAACTAGTTTCAGGACAGTTGCAAAGAAAATGGTAAAATTCACATCATAAGAAAACAAAAAAAGCATTGCAAGACTGTGTACGGAATGCTAAAAAAATCTTTAAAAAGAGGAGGCTGCCTGCAACTAAGCAGTAGCAACTTAAAGCCCTGCTTCTGCCTGATAAGGGACAAACTATCCAGCTAAGCTGTCCAAAGACGAAACTAAAAATCCTGACACTGGCAGGCTCCCCGGGTTTAACAGAGCTTCTTCATTAATTATCTAGACATTGGCACTGCTACTGTGAACTCTCAACTCTACAGAGCAAAAAAAAATTCATTTGGCCACAAGCACTTGAAGGTTTAAAAAAAAAAAAAAAAAAAGAAAAAAAAAGCTGCATTTCACTGGATGCAGAATTTGTACGCTTATCTACGAGTTTTTAATGTCACTTTACAGTTAATAATTAGCCCTCCTCTGGCCTGCACAAAGAGTGCCACTGAGACAAAAGCAAACGTTAAGTGTGTTAGCTATACTTGCCACTGGTATAAATAGTCAAAGGGATGATTAATGAATGAGGGGGAGAATTAAACAGAGCACTGAACAAAGACAAAGCCCGTTTGCTTGGCTGCCCACAAACCGAGACAAGCTGCATCCATAAAGAAACTACAGAAAGTGACAAACAAAAAATCAGCTTAATAGACAGCTCATGAAGACTTTATTTAACCCTACATTATGACAGCCTCAGCGCTTTATTAACACTCTGACATGTTAAGATGCCAGGGTCATTTGAGGCTAAAACACACATTTGTTGGGGGGAAAGGCAGAGGAAAAATGCACATTTTTGTGCGACAGAAAGACAAACAGAGAAGGCCCAAATAACTTAAACAACACCCTTCAATTCTCCTTTGTGGAGCATGCCAAAATCGACATTTTTAAAGAGTTGTTTAGAGATGTCAAACAAAGCAGATGAAGCACTAACACAAACGGCCCAGGAGAAGTAGCTTGACAGGCCTTATCCCCATCTTCAAATGGCTACATTTTAGACAGATGCCTTTCAGATTGAAAAAAAAAATAGTGACAGCTTTTGAATTTTTGAATTTAAGATGAGTTATACTTTTTTCCCCTATTTTTTTCTCCTTTAAATGAACTAATGCTCCTAGTTATTCTAAACAGATTATTCCATAGACCTAATATACTGTGTAGACTTCTAAGACTTCTGAATCAAAAACCTCATAATAAAGTTGATAAGCACAATACAGTTCAGTAGTTTTATTGCTTAGGCCACCTTAAAGCTGTGAATTTACACAGACAAATACATGCTTTTATATGAATTCTCCAATTATTTCTTTTGTTATATAGGGACTTTTTTTTTTTTAATAAAAGTAGTAACTTTTACAACCTGAGCTGGTTTCCCACAGTTCAAATCCTCTGCCCAGTGAATTGGAGAAACACTGAATTGCTAATAAAATGGGATATGCTGCAAGGTACAAAAAAGGTTAACAAACAAAAGTGCCGTATCAAGAAAGAGAAGGAAAAAGCTCCTTTTCTCCAGCTTGTAACGGTACGGGGTCATTATGGCAGAAGTAATGCAGTAGATAGCCAAGTCTTCAAACAAGAAAATGCAGTAAGTAAATATTCCGTTGTTGCTGACAAATGAGAGTGTTGTTGCTATGGATTCAATACCATATCTCTCTGCAACGTCAAATAATTTTCTTTCCACATAGTTACTTAACTTATTTATTAGATAAACACAACTGGCCAACAACGTGTAGTAAGAGATTTCCACTTTGAAAGATTCAGTTTTATTCCAAAAGTTAGTTAAATTCGATCAAGTAATGCAGTATAATAATACAATCTGCACTTTTCATTACCCATTCAAGGCAGTGCTTTCTAAGTACTCTTAAAGAGCTCTAGAGAAAGACATGCAACACGTGAAACATGCAAAGAAACACGAGGCACTCCTTTTTCACATCACTCTTTCTTTTAATGGCAAAACTACTTGTTTCCAAGATGCTATTCCTACTTTGTAAGGAATCTTCAGAGAGATATCTGTTTATTGTAAAAATGTCAGCCAGTAAGTGAATTTGCATGGATGAGTCTGCATCATATGCTGATCTTATCTGGACTAGCTTATACACTGTAAAACCTTATATAATTTGCCAAGGACTTTCAAAGGAGACTAGAGAACTAGGAGCCCAACTTCACCCGAGATTCAGCCATAGTGTCTCTTTCTGTATCAAAAAATATTGCAGACACATCTTGAACAGTGAGAACAGAAAATGCATTTTATACCTTTGATTTTATATTTTTAGAACATTATATTCCAATTCCAAGTGAATAAGGCCAAGCACTTAGCTCCTTTAGATTCTTTTGAAAACTATATGAATTTTATATAGTTTGAGCTAAAACCGCCATTGGTGTAAATATTAACACACAGAATGTTTTAGATTCCATAGAAGACATGTACTATTTATCTGAACCTTCCCAAACAGCTGAGCTCTCAGCCCACCCATAATTAAATACCAGGGTTGTAAAGATATTGCTTTAATGTATTTTTTTCAATATTCTTTCTCTTGTCCACTTCAATTGTTTTGGGGAAAAAAAAAAGAAAAAAAAAAAAAAAGAGAGAGCAAGTTTTCTTTTTCTCAAAATGTCCTGAGAGGTGAGAGACAACTTAAGGAAGTGTTCTGTATCAGTTCTCACACATGCCAACATACTGTTTTTATTTTAGGCAGGCAATGAAAACTGATCATCTGGATTACTAAGAGATATCAGCTTCAGTCATGAAAACAGTATTTTCCTGGAGGACTGGCAGGAGGAGGGAAATCAGTAATTTCCCACTGCCCGAGTGTGATCTCTGCAGGTAGATGCCACATTCAGCTGTATATCCACGTCTAGGATGGGCAGGCATTTTTAGTGCCTTGTCTTTCTGCAGCTGCCAATAAACTCACTGTTGATCTTCTGTACTGCACTATCACTCATAGAATCACCAAAGTTCGAGACAGGGGAGACTTATTAGGTCATCTAGTCCATCGCTCTGCCAACGTGTGAGATATTATACTTAAATTAATAACAACTGGAAAAGCCTCTATGGATTTTTCATGCTGTGACATCATTCTCACAACAAGATCAGATGAAGCTGTAAAAATGATAACCAAGTGTGACACAATCTCCAAGAGCTAATAAAAAAATTACAGAAACAAGACATTTATGCTACATCTATACCGTCAACCATTTGCATCTCTAGACCAACTGAGACTCTTTCTCAGCCACACACATTTAATTAGCTGTGATTCCTTATTAACTCTGGCATGCACCTCATAAGGAATCACGAGGGTTAAAGATCTTCTCAGAAGAGCCTCTGTGTCTATTCAAGGAAACTGTCTTGTTTTCAAGAAAAGTGTCCCAAAGATGTTGCTTCTAATAAACTCTGTCACAACACAGTAAGTAAATGCATGTATATGTACACTTACATATATATAGTATTACCCGTGTAGTATTTGTGTATACATATAAACTAAATAATGCCTTTTTGAAACAGCTACACAATATCAGTGTCAAAGAATGAGCAGAAATGAACAATCACGTTCGAAAGTCTTACATTAAGTGAGAATGCTGCTGAAAATAATGGGAAAAAGGGAATAGAATTCTGCTTATTTAGTAATCCCTTAACATACTCAGTTGATCTGTAACTTCCATTTCAAATTTGAAAATTGCAGAACAAGCAACTTAAAAGTTAACTTGATGAATTCCAAAAAAAAGGCAAGGTCCTTCAATGCAGGATTCACAAACCTAAGCATTGGATAGTCATTTTCCTCTTATCCTCTTATCCATGCAAAGCAAACATTTTTAAAAAAAGACTCAGCTTGAACAAATGCTATGAAGTTGCATATGCAGTAATATCTTACAGTTTTAATATCATTTTCTTGGTAGTGCTGCAATAGTAACGCTTAACAGTTTTCACCTCCAATTAATTAGAGTGATACATTTTACTTACTTCATTATAAAGTTCACATACTTCAAGAAATTAGTCTATTAACTCTGGTCACATACTTGGCTCTTGAAAAGTAGGTAGAGAAAACTGCTAGGGGGATAAAAAAGGCATCGGTCTTTTGAAACTCATCAGGCAAATAGCGACAGCAAAGACTCTCACAGTGCCTGGATTAAATTTAAATTGCTTAAAGTCCAGATAAACTTTATGATGCAAACAAGCCACGCTTATAGCATTGCTAGATAAAGTCATTCATAAACTCATTTTGGAAACCAGTTATGTATAGTGAGCAACTTAAAATACAAAGGAAAACATATTTTACATTAGTATTTACTGGCCATTTCCACAAATATATTTTAATCCTAGTAAGGGAACGTTCTATGGCCAAAGAGCATTCATTGGGGTTCTTGGTCTGGCACTTTGAGGTTCTTGGCCTAGCACTGGAAAATACATTTCAAATTCTTTTACAGTTGGAGAATAAATGAGAACTAATATCCTGAGTTGGTTTGTGCACCGTTTGCTTCCTGCCTGGATATATTTTTTTATTTTATTTTTAAACATGAGTGGCTATAAGGTAAGGTTGAGAGTAACATAAAATCACATTCTTCCAAATTTTAACCAAAATACACACAATAGACTTTAAGGCAGAAGCTTAAGTACAGCAAAACTGAGACGCTCCTGATGTTACTTCAGCAAACAGAAATGGTACTATACAACTATACAACAACAAGGTCCACAAGGTCAAATTGTCTGTTTCTTTTTTTTTTTCCCCTAAGAAATGCATTTCTGAAATATAACAATTAACTCAGAGCCACTCTCACACGGAAACTAAGGACAGCCCTAGACAGCAGGAAATTGCTCACTGCTCAATCACAACATTTTGATTACCAGTCTAGTTCAGTACGGTCACAATTCTGGTTCTTTTAGTGTCTCTAATTTGTTTTCATGGTTTTTGTCTTCATTTGATCATTACTGTTATTTTATACCATGATATTTACTTCTCTAATTTCTTCATGTCAATCTCTGGAAAGCTACAGCATTTGAAAGAGCGCAGCCTCCTCTAGGTGGCAACTCAGATGGGCTTCAGAACCTCCCATTTACTCTACTCCCACTATTCTCAAACAGCACTTGAACACCCATCAAGATATTGAATTTTTATTTTAGTGCTAGCTTTAACAGTACTAGGTATAAACCAGTGCCTGCACTACGAGTGTAAACTTACCTAAAACAAATTAACTCAAAAATTAACAACTCCAGTCAACACCACTTTAATAGACACAGCTATTTGGACTGGAAATGTGCGATACATACTGGGGAAAACGAAACCTCTTGTGAGAACTATGTAATCAGCAGCTCTTTCATCTTTCAGCATAGAACAACTTCAAACATACTTCCTTTCTGAGTAATTGGCAATCTTGTATCCTCTGTAATCAGGAGACAAAAAAATTATAAAGACTCTAGTTCATCCGGTATGATGACTAAAACATTTAAGATATTGTTGTAAATGAAATATGTTGTTCCGTTTTGATGCTTATTGAACGTATTAAGTTTTGGGTGAATAATATGTAAATAACTTTTTCCCCCTTTGAGATCCGATTAGGGCACGGTATTAAAATGACAGAAAAATAAAGATGTATTCTCTTAGGAGTATCTGATCTAGTTTGTCATAATTACAGTTTGGGAATTATTTTCACTTCAAAACAGCTTTGTTCTTGCTGAGGAGGGGAGAACAGTTTGAAAAGCATTTCTACTCTTTTACAAATGCACTGCTAGAATGACTTTAATTGCTCATATTTCTAGTAAGGCTTTTTCTTAGAAACATTTAAAGTTTGAAGACATTGAAATTTCATATAATTTTGTGACAAAGGGATATTACATCTTTATCTCTTCTTGATGTTTGTAGGTTGAGATGAACACACCAAGCTAAAGGGCATTGTGAAGATAAGTTTCCATGACATTTGCCATAACTCTTTTATATTACCATCTGGCTATTTTATATGTAGCATTCAGAGGGAAATATAAAAAAAATGATGTAAAGCTGAAATTATTTCCTTGATAACACTTTTTTTAAACACTATGCCACTAAATAGCTAAAAAGTCTCAAAAGTGAATGCATAAAGCATATAAAAGCTACAAGCCTACTTACATAAATTCTTAAGATTAAAGTAATAACTTCTAGAAAAAGGTGGGAGAAAACACACCACAATAAATCTATTTGTAATGGTATTTGGGTTCCAGCAACTGCTTTCATTGTTCTCAAGTGGCTTACATATAAAACAATACATTTGATGTATGATTTCAATTCCTTATGGAAAACTGTTCTATCTACAAGCAGCCTGTCAAACAAAACAACAAAAACAAAAGAGCAGCTCAGCACTGTGAAGAAATAAAATACCTAAAGTAAGGACGCAGGGGTGTTTGTTTGTTTCTTACTTGTTTTGTTTCTAAGTCCATATCAGACACGTCTGAGGACCGTTTTACCATGGAGATTGGGGCGCAGGCTTGGGGAGTTGGGACGACGGGCAGGAGTACGGATAAAGGAGGGAAAAGCTCGGGAAGATGTCCCATGTCTCTAAAACAGCCATCACAGAAGCTGAATGAGAACATGTGCTTTTATAAACGTCATGGGCCTGGCATCTCCTGGCATGGCCACAGTTAGCCTGCTTTGAGGCCAGACTACTCACAAAATGAAGGATCGCTGCATATCACAGTGAGAGACCAGAAATTAAAGAAAGATGCTAGTTTCACAGCTTAGCAGCCATACTCAAATAACTGGAAGAGATTTCTACAAAACGGGTTGACCTTTTTCTTTTTTTAAATGACTGCCACTGATCTATCATGCTTAACAGGAGCAGTACAGCTTCTATTACCCAAAGCCACTATTATTGTTATTTATTCATATTACAGGAACATATCTACAGGCTTTAGCCAAGGTCAGGCACCACAGTGCAGGGCACATCACAGTCATAGAATATAGCACGCTGGCCCTGCCTTGAACAGCACACACACTAACTTGACATGACAGACAAAAAATAGCACGAAACACAAATAAAAACATCCTGTTCAAGGTTACATGGCAGGTTAATGGCAGACCAAGCAACAAAAAGTGGTTTTCCCACCTTGAAATTTCTTGCCCCCACTCAATGGAAATTGCAGTCTCTGTAAACTACCTTTATAATATATTTCTCATTTCTCAAAGCAATGTTGCATGAATTCTTCTCATACTGATCAGTGCATGTTAGTTACTTTATTTTCAGCAGCTTACCTCTTAAACAAGACTCTAATATTTTTCCAAGCTGCATTACAGAGGGGAGTCTACCCTGTCCACGCCAGATGAGCAAAGCGTTATGTACCTGTGTTGTGCTACACTGAGGCTAATAAATCCTGCTGAGAAGTTGGATTCACAGGCTTCGGCTCGGCGCTGGGTACATTTATTAGCTTTTTCTCAGCTTGAAGCGCAATCAGAGCAAACTTACATCTGTTCAGATCCCAGGCAAAAGCAAGTTTCTGGCTCACCACTTACGAGTCTCATGGGTTTAACAAGTAGGTTAAGCAATTCCTATTTTATTTTTACTAAATGGGTTCCAACAAAGCTACTTGTAATCATCAAAATCAATTTCTGGACCCAAAGTTTTGTTTTTGCTTTCTCTGTTTCCCAGTTTCTCATATTGTCTAGCTAAGCATGTTTGCCTGGCACTCTCATGTCCTAGTCCATCTCTCAGAAAATAACATTTCTCTCTTGCTTCTCCCTTACCAATACTGAGTGTTAGATCTCTTTCAATAATAAAGTACACACAAACACGTATATGTTGTTATCAAGAAAGAGAGCTCTTCCATTCACTCAGGATACAAAAAAATCGCCTTTTCCTAGCAGCTATACTTAGACAACTAAATCACATTTTGAGGAATATATGACACGTGGGAATTAAACCACCAGCAACCCTTGGGCTTGTTTAATTGTTATTAAAGTCCATGCATGGCTGCAGGCCTGGGCTTGCGGTAATTAATTTCATTCCTTGCCACTTGGTAAGCTGATCACTGCTGGATGTGGCACAGGACAGGAAGAGGAGTGTTGAAATAGTGTCACGTAAAAACACAGCCAACATAGATCTGTTTGGCTGAAAGCTTTGCTCACATTTTCGCTCTGTAAAGCACGAGTATGACTGAAAAAATGATGTCTACGTCAAGGGGTGTTCTTTGTCACACAAACTGATTCTACAACCGCTGAGCAGCTTTGGAGCACAGCAGCTTCTATGGTTTGCTCGTCTTAAGATGCCTCGGAACCCTCTTCAATTCAGAATAACTGAAACTGTGTCAAAAAAGAAAAAATATACACATCAATTGAATGATTCTCTTGAAAGCTTCCAGACATGTCTGGGAAAGTCTTTTTCTTTTTTTTTTTTTTTTTTACTTCTTTTTCAAGGAGAGAAAAAAATAAAAAAAGAAAGGATGACAACAATAGACAAGAGAAGCACTTGAAAGTAAGACTTACAAATGAATGTTACCAATATGTATATATGGATCTGATTCATCTCAGCATTATACAGTTTGTGGCATTTACTTTCAATATTTCTGAACATTTTATCATTAAAATTTTCAGCTCAGCTTGCATTGACATTACCCTTTTTTAAAAGTCCTTCATTATAAACACGGGGGTTCAGAACAGCACAGTTCCTTAAAATCAAACGTTAGCATGAATATGACTTTTAGACATCTTCAGTACAACTTTCCAACATCCACATCCCATAAAAGGTTTATTCTATTCCAAAGCAGAGCAGACACTAAGGAGAGTAGCATACCTACCAAGGAGAGAAACAATCACATTAAATTTCTTTATTATACTAAACTTAGAAAACTATACTTTTCAAAGGTACGTTTCAGCTTTAGACACCTGGAAGATACTGAATTACAGGGGCTCTGGAACTTAGTCCCGTTCACACTGTCTCAGATTGGCACTCAAGTAAGCCCTCCTCCCCGCTCCCCAAATTAAGTTATTCCTGAAAAGTTACAGTAGAATAAAAGATATTTAAATGGAGACTTATCTTCAAGTTCGTACAACGTACAGAATGAGAGATGGAATTGAAAGTGTTTCAGGAGTCTCAGAGAAATAAAAATAATCTTTTTCCCAAAAAAAGTCAAAAATATTATTTTTGGGTCTCATTCCAGTCAGGGGTCAAGGTTCAAATTTGAGTCCTATGTTACTGTAAGACTCACCTGCCTTAAGTATTTATATATTCTAAAAGGATGTGTGGACACAAAAGCAAAAGTATCCAATTTCTGTAATGGTTCTAAATGAAAGCTTTTTAAGGAGAACCCACTATATAAATTATCAATCTCTGTCAGTGGTAGTTAGCAGCATGCCTTGAGAGTGCTGATTAACACAAAAGGTCAGAGCAAACACCAGTGCTCCAGAGACTCTTGTAGATAGCAGTGTAATTAAAATGTAACTCTAGACTGCTCCATGCTTCCCATGTCAGCATCTTTCCAGCAGGGAATGGCCAAATAGCCTGGCAAACCCAAGCAGCTGCAGCAGAAAGTGGCAGGAGATGCCTGACAAGGCAGAGAGCAGATAGCCATCAAAATTATCAACTCATACTACGTCCTGGAACTCAAACAGCCTTTCTCTTTCCATCTTTCTTCCCTTCTTTCCTTCCCTACTTTTCCTTTCAGTGTGCACGCTGTCCTGTCTTTTGTTCTGGCAGAGATAAGATGTATAAATTATGAGTGGTTGACAAAGTATACTCCAGTGCCTGAGGCAGCTCATCAATCATCTTCCGCATGTCGACAGGTAATTGATGCGAGCCCTGCAGGCGCATCTCCATCAGGTAAAAGGAGGAAGGAATTAAATCTGCTGTCATGGTTGGAGCAGATGATCTGTATTTAACATTCTTTTTAATTTAGAAGTTGTTTATTTTAAATTGTATTTGGCTCCTCTAGCTCCCTCCCATTCTCTCTCCCTCTTTCTCTCCCTCGTTTACAAAGTGGCAAGTAACTCTCAAGATGCAATGCACCACACACATACAGATCCCTTCTTTCAGTAAGGTGGGAGGGTGCTCTAGCATCAGATAGCAACAGACCACCCAAAGACTATTGGGGAACAGCCGAGGAACTTTCTACTTCACTGAAATTTAATATCAAAGGCATTGCTCGCCAGGTAATTACCTGCAAAGTCAGTCAGGTTCTGACCAATTCAGATGAGAGGCAAGGATACTAAATATAATACTGTTTGGGGTTTTTTCCTTTGAATATTATCTCTATTCTACTTAAATACGTCTCTCTCAACCTGTTTATACTTCTCAACTCTTTTAGGAGAGCACTTTAAAATTCAAACTTCCTTAATTAGGAAAAGTATGACTGAAAGTTCAGAGGCAGCTTCCATCTTTAAACCCTGTGAGGGTTTTCTATTTGCAGATTCTGCCTTGAGACCATTTCCTCTCTGTCAGCACAAGAGTGAATAAAACATATTTTAGAGAGAGCTATATGGCTATTTGGAAATTTGAACTATTTCAAATATAACTTGTTTGCAATTTAACATACTACATCAGTTCTTTGTGATCTCTTCTAGTAACTGTTTACCACAAAAATCAACTGGAAAACATTCGATCAGTTAAAACATAATTGACACAAACTCACATAACTTTAAACACTATCCTTAACGTAATTAAGAATTAAACTAGTTGAGAGGGAGTAGATCTGATTCCCTCCAACAGGAGAACAACTGAGGTAACATTTCTCCAAAAAGCTGCCTGGCCATCAGAACCCAAATCTGTTGCCCATCCAGGATGGCACTTATGGTCCACAGATCCAGTTTGAGTGAAGGTGGAAGTTAAATGCTAATGGCAGGTTTTGTGGTTTTCTGTCTTTATGAAAAGTTTTGGCTGGGACATTCAGTGGAAATCTAAGCAAACAGTGCCCAAAAGATCCATCAACGGCAATCCAGAGTAGCTCCCTCTAGGAATTACTCAGTTTTTCCAGTTCAAGTGCCGTCTAAATCCTTGGTTTATCGGCACAACACTTCTCAACACAGCACGGATGGACTGACAAGGGAGGAAAGCTTCATTTCATTTGTCAGCGAAAAAAAAAATTATCAAAGACCTACTGCAAAGTCCAATGGTTCCCACTAGTTTCAAATCCAACCTTACTGATGCCCAGAGCCAACTGTGTGATTACACATCAGTAGCCATTACTTGTCTTCTGAAATACTCAGAGAGGAGAAGCTTAGGTAATGGAGGAGTAAAATAAAATGCAGAACATGAAAAATCAAGCTATAAAAGCATGACATCAGGTATAAAGAACAGACAAAAGCTAGGGAGTAGCAAAAGGCAGCTATTAAGGAAAGACCCTGAAAAGACTAGCTGCTTCCCTGATGAGTAATACAGGAAAATCAATGCGTTAAGAAAACAGACTACACGTGCCAATTTCTAAAGGGATTATCTTAAACAAAACAGTATTAAAAAAAAAAAAAAAGAAGGATTTGCGCTGGGGAGAAGAAGTCTATACATGTCACTCAACATTTGAAAGAAAAAAAACATCAGTACGCTAAAATAATTCCTATAGGAATGGGAGTTCTTTTAGGTTTCTCAGTCTAAATGAACCCTACAAAGAAACACTCAAATCACAGAAATATGCTTAGTACTTTTGTTGTTACCTACACATCCAAAAGGCCTTAAATATATCAAAGTATCTTGAGGGGTTTTGTTGTTGGTGGTGTTGTTCTCATTTTTTATACTGCTTTTCCTGTCAAAGGAATGACAATCTGCAGTTAAGCTGTGTAAGAATTTCAAAGAAGAAACAATGTTAGAGAGTTGTGTTTACATTTTTAAATAGCAAAAGCTTTCTCCACATGTGAAGAACTTTCACACTTTCAAGTAAGAGGATGAAGACGGCAAAGTTCACTTAAAAACAGACCTCCAGAGGAGGACTCATTCTTCCTCATGCCCAAGGAAAGCAAAAACAAAGTTGTAATAGTGTTACCACAGATGTAATTTTTCCAGAGAATAAAGTGACTTCAGATAATTTTAGTATGTATAGTTCTGGATTCAATGAATCCTCCAGAGAATTTTATATAGCATTTCATCTCTCTAGCTCACTGTAAAAACATAGATTTGCTAAAACAAATCATTCACTCATCAGGTGCAGTATCTTGCTTCTACTAATAGTACCACATTTAGATACTGGCATTCAGTGAAGAAGAAAAGACACCCATCAATAGATATAAGAGATATACGGATACAGCAACAACTAACTCAACAACTCCATGCATCACTTGATTCTCAAAGGAAAAAAACCCACTTTTTATATTGCTGTGGAAAATTGTGAACGCTATGTTTTAGCTCCAGTATCATCTATGTATACATGACATACACTCTGAATAAGAAAAAAATGAGAAAAAAATCTGCAAAAGATCCAATTAATTACTATGAAAACAGGGTTCTTCCCTTACAATTGAAGAAAAAAAAATAATATCGTTGAATAATTTCACTCAAGGTCAAAATAGTCATTGTGATCAAAGAACAAAAATATTATTTTTAAAATAATCAAATTCCAATGTATTTCACAAATAATATGCCTCATTTTATAGTATATCATTAGTTGATATCTATTTCTAATTAATTTTTCAAGTCACAAGAGAATGCTTTTGAACCAAATTATTTTTAAAAACTCTTTCAACATTGAAACTAATAGATTATAATAACAATCCCAATCTATCTACAAACCTTGCCAAATCCAGTTCACTTCATAAGAAGTAATAATCTTAAGTAATAATTAGACACTATGATTTTGCTGTAAGGGAAAGATAAAATACAAAGGAATTCACTGCTCCAAGGTTCTTTCATTTTAAAACAGCCCCCACAACAATAACTAAAACCAGAGATGAAACAGTCTTGTTTCGGAGCCAGTGCTGCCATACATCACCCACGTTATCCATCGCACCCAGCAAGACTGAACTTTTTGCTCAGATAACAATATAGGGCTTGATTGCATGGCACATATACACCAACTCTTGTCAAAGTTAATATCAATATTTGTCGGCACAACAAGCCAATCAGTGAGTTATCAAGGACAAAGACTAAGAACTTTTGTCTAGCCTGAAGAGAGCTCTAATTAAAGTTCTCTTGCCCTAAGTGCTTTACGTTGTTTGCCAGACTCAGACTGGCTGCTGACAACTTGAATCTCCTCTCCAGCCCTGAAAAGAGCTTTTTTTGCATTCATTTTGATGTGGAGGCTTTAATCTAGCTGCCACTTCCAACACATTTTATCAGCCCTGAAAAAGGCTTTTTGTTTATTCCAACTGGCAACCCTTTCTCTGACAGCAACGCTTCAAAAGTTGGGCAAGTGTCAAAGGTTTTGTATACAATTCTACTTTTCTTGATTTCTAGATCATCTAATATCAAACTGAAAAAGGGAACCCATACCATATGCAAATTTTCACTTGAAATTTGACTGTTTTCTTCAGTCAGTTCATTTCTAGAGCAGCTATTCCTCACAATTAAATCAACATACACACACACACTTAATGATAAATATGATGACAATAAGTAAAGAAAACTGACAAAATTACATTCACATCAAACAATAAAGAATGATATATGCATTTGAGACTAAACGCCAAACATTTTATCAGTAAGTACAAGAGGAGGCACACATGCAGCCTTCTGGTATAAAGCGCTCTCAGGATCTACCTGCCGCATCAAATAAATCCCCACTCTGCCTTTTCCCAAGATCTGACGTATTCCAAACACTGAACAAAACTCTTCTGCTACCCACAGATCACACTTTCACAATCTACTCTAAAGTTTTATTTCGTTGTACTCTACATAACTTTTTTTTTCTGAGATTGCCCTTGTCATCCCAACACTCCAGAGTCTGTGCAACTGCCCTGCTAGTGCCTTGAAATTCAGCTCCATGACTCTGATTCTTCCAGGAAGATTATTCTTGCTCCCTGGTGGCACAAATAACTCCACAGTTCCGCACAGTACAAGCTCCTTCTCACTGGCCACTTTCCTAACACGGTGAACCAGCCTTCCCTGGCTTCAGATCAACAGAGGACAGAGCTCTTAGAGCTAGAGACTAACCTACTAATACAGAGGCTGCTCCACCTACAACCTAGTTCCTGAGACGTCTACTTTATTACAAGGCAGCCCTGTATTTACTGAACTAGAGTAATATTAATCACTATCATTCATAAACTTGGATTTCACATCATTAATTAATTGACCAATTTACTGAGCACTGGACTACTTAGCATGCTTTCTAGACAACTGTTTTCGGTATCACCATCCTTGTCAACAATCCTCAAGTTTCATGAGCTTACTAATTAAATTAAGCTTTGCTGTCTTAAAAAAAAAGGAAAAAAAAAAATCAACATTTCATTCTAATGTCTCATTAGCGAAACAAGGAAGTCATTTACTCAAACACAAACTGAAGAAGCCGTACTCCCTTTCACTGACAGTCTGTGCTCTAAGCATGTGATCATTTCACAGAATAAATTTATCATCATATAATGTAATTTAGCAAATCACATAGAAAACCTAAAAACACATCATGAAATATTGCAAGTGCAATGCCCCAGAGAAACATTCTCTTCAAGATTATATAAATAAATGGAAATCAAAAATTATCACTTGAAAATTACCACCAACTTACCTAAGCAAACAACTTTTAAGTATTAGCATCTTGGAGAAAAATTGCAGGTTGTTATCACCAGCAATTATGTTTTCTTGTCCTTTTAGTAAATTATACAAGCTTATGGGGAGTAAGCCTTAAAATAAGGCTAAACTCAATTTCAAGATGGGAGGTGAAGGGAAAAGAAAAAAACAAAAACACAAAACTGACAATCTCAATCTATTCAAATATCTATTTTTATGTTGAAATATATGTTTTATGTTTTGCAATCTGGATGGATATGTATTAGAAAATGTATTAAAATTATTAGCATTCATACACGAAGATTGAAGATAAAAGATAATGGGAGCCAGCCAGAAGATAAACACAGCTGCAAAACTTCCTTTTGGTGTGAGGAAGACAGAAGCATCAATAATTTTATGTAAAGACATTAGTAGAAGCCCAGAAAGGACTTCAAAATTGAAAAATTCTCATACAGAGATCTGTATCAACAGTAACATCTCAGTTTCTGCTGAGATATATCCAAAAATACTAACATAAAGGATAAAATTCAGCATGAATGGAGGGAAAAACATTCACTTTTTACATTCAAAAACATTCAAAATATGCTTGAACCAAGGAACAGAAAAATGTCAATAAGCTGTTGATTTGGGGAAAAAGAAAAAGAAAAAGAAGAAAGAAAATATTTAGGCAAGCCTATGAACAAAACTGCAATTAAGCCAAATTTGAAAAGAAATTTTAATATAGTGTCGGAAGCTGAACATAGCTCTTAGTATTCATCATGTTAATATATTAGAATAAGGATGAATAAAACATACTATTTACGGTTCACAAGGCAGCACTTTATTGAGACATCCCTTACACTGGAATCTGTACTCTCTACACAATGTCTTTCTATTGCTACTTTTTAAGAGTACTTCAGATAAAATTATTGATACAGAAAAAAAAATAAATGTCAATGAGCTCTTTTGAACAGTTCTGGTGTGAAACTATACTTTGACTTGTGAGCTACTTTTGGAAAGAAAGCTGAAACTGAGCTGCACATTGACTTGTCTGTATATATTCATCACTAGAGAAGATTGGAGTAAATCAACACAGATTTTCAAGACTTTTTTTTTTTCCTGACAATAACTCCTTTGTGCAGGTAAAATGTCAATACAAACATAATAAAATTTTATGATGAAAATCTTAAAAAATAGGTGTTTCCTATGCATAAAACCACACTACTCCCCTGTTTCATCTGGGAGTATTAGGGATTATCCTGCAATAATTACAAATACAATAACAGAAATTCTAAGTGTTCCCTGGTTGCTAAATCCTTCCTAGGGAGGCTTCAGACCTGAAATGTTCTTTATAGATTAGTTACTGTGTCAAACCTCAGGAACAGTAAGCAGAAATGGCACCATTCTACTATCAAAAATGTTTAGAGAGCAACTTAAAATGTTTACATGACCAGCTCAGGTTTTTGCATCCCCTGTCAATGAAAAAGATTAATCTGAATTTACAAGACTTTTCCCAGTGTGAAACTGGCTCTTAGACAACGATCTTATTCAACCATGTTTAGTCCTGTGAGTTACTGAGCATATAAAAATAAATGGGGACTGGGGGTATCTCACAGCTTTACAAATTAAAGTGTTAGCTCTAATTCTTTCAGTGGACCCTGCTATCAAGAAAGCTTTTTTTTTTTCCCTTGAAAAAAAATATATAGTTACAAGACAACTACTTGAAATAAATGGGACAATTCTCAAACCCCCACAATGCGATGCACAGGCTGTATTCCTATCAGCACATGTACCCAGGAGCAGGAGCGGTGTGGTAGGCACTGCTGGAGGCTTTCCACCCTATCCCAACTCCCTTATTTGGATTAAAAAGTCTAACTGGCAAACCTTATCTTCACCCACCAAATAGGCATTTCCACTCACTTCAGTTGAGATGACTTGACGCTTGGATATATGCAACTGGATCACAATGAATAAGCAAAATATGCAAAATTTGCATCAGATAATCCTATTTTTAATTCAAATTAGTGGAATAAAACATTCCTAAAAATGTCTGTGTCATAAATTAAAACTCAAAGGAACAGAGATTGTTTCTTACTTTAAAGAAGAATGAATATTAGCTTTTATAGAGACAGCGATAGTTTTTAAAATATGTAAAAGTTTCACAATATCAACAAAAACAAGGAAATCAAATCAAATTATATGGTAAAAATAATAATAGGTACAGGGAGTCCTAGAGAGCAATAGCAACCAAAACTCGACAATAATAAAACTCTAACTCATTCTACTGCAAATAATCTGCTACATTTGCTACAAAATCTTGCAGCAGATAGGATACCAGCTACCTTACAAACGCACTGCTGCCCTATTTGCTGTATAGCTATGACATTTTAAAGGTACCATGTACAGCCTGTGGAGATTCAGCATGAGAGAAAGGTCTTAACTTCATATATACACGCAGCATCGCTTTCAATCACGACGCACTTACGGACTCCAGTGTAAATCACTGAAGAAACATGTTGCTGAAAGTGTTATTAATGTGAGTGACACGTCAAGTTATGCCCTCTTCACACGGCCTCTAGGAATGTTGTGGATAAGGTGCCAAGCAAGTTCTTTCTTCCTATGGTTTTCCCATCTCTCTAAACTGTTGGGTGGCACAGTCTCTTACCGTAGGGGATACAGAGGATCCAAACTAAAGGTATTAAGAACAAAAATGCATGTTATATGAAATTATCAATGATCATCCAGAGAGTTTATTGGGAGGAACCACCAACACACAAATAAACAGATGCTTTGATAATGAACATATTCAGCATAAAGGTATCAAACCTTAATTGATTGTTCTTGCTTCGTCAGCATAGAGTCACAGCTGCTCCAATTCATTTATACTTAGCACACTGCAATAGGACAACAGTTGGGTTTGGACGCTAAGTAGCAAATATTGCAACATCAGTTTTGTTTGTGTACATGGTTTTGACCTGAGCTTTTGGCAACTTCAGACGAGTTTGAATTTTGAGGTTTGGACAAACTTTTGTCCAAGCCCAAAACAAAATGCAAATCTAAGAAGATGAAAAACTGCAAATGGCACATCCCAGAATGAGGTTACACAAGCCTCTGCATAATTCAAAGCATCATTTTTCACGGATCTCTAGTTAGATCCCAAATTTGTTGCTCCATTTATCCTTATTGAGCAAGTGCAGTCATTGGCTCTTTGCCCACGACTGACAACATATGTTCCAATTAGCACCAGCCCCAGAGCTGGGCTCACTGTCGGGCATTCCCTGTATGCACTGGCCGTGCAGAACAAGCAACAGCAGAACCTGACTGCCACCAGCCAAGTCACCTTGAGATGCACTGCTCCGTATTCAATCCCTAAGCCGTGCTCCTCTCCTGAATTATTAAACTTTAAATTAAGCATAAAGTCACCTGTACTGATCAGATCTACTCAGACGTGCTCTGACACGGTTGATTCTGGATACCTTGAAAAGAATCCAAGAAGAGGACAATATATTGTGATAACTCTTCAATCATATTTTACAAAGGTTCCAGTGTCTTAAGGACTTTCTTGATCAGGTTTTTTTTTTTTTTGTATGTTTCCTTACTGTTTTCCCCATGAGTATTTCCAAGCACATGTTTGAGATCTCTTAGTTTTCAGCATCCACAACTTCTTATGGCAAAAAGATCCACAATTTAGAAGAAAAAGTAGATCTGAAAAGCATCTCCCAGTGCTCATTTTGCATTTATCATTCAAGCATTTCATTTAAGAGACTTGCAAACCCTTGGGTTTGCCTCAGCAAACCAACATCAGCAGTATCAAACTGAAGGCAGGCTGCACCCATGAGACCCAGGCACGATGACTGAATCTGGAGTGCTAGGTGGTCCCTTCAGAAAGTCACCAAGAGTTGCTGCGAAACACTGCATTGTGCTAACACACAGCTCAGACTATACTAGGAAAGTGATACTTAGAGATAAAGACTAGATAATTGCAAATACTACTCAATTGGTATGTTGAGAGTCTGGTTAACAAAAATGCTTATAAGAATGAGAAATATAAGGCTTGAAATTGGCATGTGACTAATCAGTTGTAATGCACATTAGGAACAAAGGTATAAGCCATAATTACTATTGTTTGATAGCAGGATACTTTAAAGGAGGCTTTAAGAATACTATAAAGTTTATGAGCTTCCTTGTCATGCAGCACCTTGTAGAAACACCATACAATGATAAAGCTTTGATGGTCAGGGCTTGTTTACTATATCAAAACTTATATAAAATTACTGGCAGAAAGTTTCAAGTGCCCTAGGAAGCTAAAAGACGGTAGTGTCTCACCAACCATTACAGCAAGCATGTTCTCATTCAGAGCATATCTATGTACGGTTCAACCAGACCTACTTAGTTTGTTTCAACACAACACAGATCTTTAAGTTGTTTTCTAAGCAAAAGCCATTGCCACGTTAAAGTCCCACTAAATCAGAAGGTCTCTCAAAGGAGATCCGTGGGTATGGAAGTACCATATGGAAGTACCAAATTATGGGAGAAGGTGAGAGTCAAAGAGAAAGAATCCAACTCAACCCACATGGAATGTTCTTGTTCATGAATGCCAACAAATAACAGATTCTTTCACAAAGCTTCATAGTGTTGAGACAATATGATGACTGAAACTATACACAATTCTTCCCTTACAGAATGAACTGTCCTCCCTTTCAATTTACTTATCACATGGGCAACCACACACTACGGAGTATTCCTTCCAAGTAGGATGGTACTTCTGTGAAAGAAAAAATATAAACCAAAAAAAAGACCATAAAAAAGACAAATTAAAGTAGGAACAGTAGCAGTATTTCACAAATGAAAATCTGTATCTTAATCACAATAGCTGTTTTCTTCTGCATTGGGATGAATAAATTACTCCAAAAGTTACACTCGCTTTGTATAGAACTCTAAGCAGCGCTTAGTGTTACAAGCAAAATAATGCTCTGCAATAAGTCCTAATTACTGTTATTATTCAGATGGCTTTTTCAAATAAAATATAGCATGATATAGAATGCATATGCACCGATTATATAAACCTATTTATAATATAGCAGCATTCGAGTACATTTATAAGCATCTAGGTTTTACTGTCAAAAACTGAGAACCGGCAGTTCTTCCTCTTACTCCCAGCCTTCCGGCTTCTTCAGCACAAATGAAATTTAGTTCTATACTTTCCAGAAATGTTGAACTTACATTTGGTGAAACCTCAAGGCATATATTTGTTATGTCTTATTTGTACAAAAATCAATCTACTTTCAAAGTTTCCAGATGTCACACAGGAAATCTATTTTGAGCAGTAGAAAGACTCTGAATAGGAGATTCCTGAAAGGCCATTTCGCAACTACGGAATCATCTTTGACAATGGGGAGGACATTTAAAGAATCCTTTCTGTAAAACAGATATTTAGAGTGAAAGACAGCCTACTATATGACTACAGTTGAAGGCTATGGTCTAAGACTCACTCACTTTCAGGATTGATTTGCCACCTGAACTTCAGGTATTATACTTGTGGCTGTCTTTTTATTATTATTATTAAGACTATGCATGCAATTAGCACAGCTTTGACAATACACATAATAATTCTTCATTGCATTCACCTAACTGCACTACCAATCAAGTTTTTGGCAAATTCAGAAATGGGATTTTTCAAGAGGTATAACTTGAAGAAAATATTGGCTTCTCATATGGTTGAAATGAATCCAAAAATGTTTAGAAAGTGACTCCTCTATTCTCTTTTTTTAATGACAACTTCACCCCTGTTATTATTATTTGAGATTCCTGGAATAGATTTTTTTTAAAAAAATGGCTTTTATAAATATACCTGTTCTCTTTCGGTTTTCCACAAAGGGTGAGTACTTAAACCAAGATTGCTCTTATTTTATTACAGAGGAGCTTACCAGCTTTACAGATTTTGTTTGTCAAATCTACTGTGAGAAAAGAGGAGTAGGAGTAGAGTGAAAGTGTGTTCCTTACTTCCCCCCTTTCCCAGTTTTAACAATATGACAATAATATTTAAAGTCAGTCTTTGTAAATGCTCCCTTTAAAATGCCTGTATTTGGAGCCTACACTGATTAGGCAAAATCCTTTTGATTTCTCTGAACTTTCCTAAGCTTTATTTCATCCCATAAGAGCTCCAGGGAAAAAAAACCTACACACTATATAGACATAGGATCCCTAAACCACTACCTCTGCCAACTAACTGCCTTGTTAAAATTATAGCAACTTATTAATCTTCCACTTCTTGAGAGCCTAATTATCTTCTCTTTCATGCTTTGTTTGTTAGTCTTTGAATTTCCGGCTTTTATATTCTATTCTCCCCGGCAATAATCATCTGACTTTGTCTGAATTGCCAAGTTTTTCCAGTGTATATTCTCCATGGGATAATGTAAATGTCCACTAGGGAAAGAAACACACTTTCCATATTTGGTACTCTGTGACATTTTTCCAAAACACTCCCACAGTAATATTTTTATGTGCACTTACAATGCACTTGCCAGTCTACACTGAAATTTACCTTTCACTCAGTGTTGCACAACCACATAGTTGCTTTCTCCAAGTAAGATCCCACAGTCAAGTGATATCATGAAGAAATCTTACTAGAAAAAATTAGGAATCTCTCTTGCATATGCATATACTTCACTTTTAGCGTTGCCACTCAAGGAAATGTAAAATACTATACAGGAAAAAAATATAAAATAAATAAAAGCTTTAAAGTCAGCCAGAGATTTTCATGGTACTGTTCATTTCCCTGGGTCCTATTGCATTTTTAACTGATTCCATATGCTTTAGTATCAGCAGACCAAGCGCATCCACAGAAAAAGCAATCTGTGGTGCCCTGCCATTTAAGCATGAGGAGCACCAGTGCTATCGAGGCTTGTCATCTTGCCTATTAGCTTGATGTCTTTATTCACAGGCCATCTGCACCACTGAGACATACAGAGGCAGCTAATGTCAATATGAACAAATGCCTCTCCTTTTACAAGAAATGTCAAACATAGGACAGTGCAAGAATGACCCCAGGAATACCAACAGATGTTAGCTACAAGGCTTTAAAAGAGAGAAAAAAAAAAATCAATCTTTCCTACTGGGACTAATTAAAATGAAATAAAGAGCAAGATTTAGAAAAAAAAGATCATGTCACATTATCATGAACTTCATACATACTTTCTAAGCTCATTATCGACATATTGCCCCATGTTCTTGCAAAAAGGCTAAACAAGGGTACAGGAGATGGGACAGTGGCAAAAGATTCTCTTTTGCACAGTCCTGATCTAAATTTCACAATGAGTTGTGTCAAAAACAAAATACCACTTCAGGTAGAATAAAGCACACTCTATTCATCCTATAAACGTAGATTTACAAAGAACTCCTGGTAAAAGGTAAATATTGATGTTCTTCAGTGCTTTTTCTTTTGCTCAGGCATAACTGAGAACACTCAAAAAACACATTTTGGATATCCCTATAACAGTAACAGACTGATCAGCAAGAGCCCCTTCATCTACAACACATAAAAACACAAGTTCAAAACGTAAAGTGGTTATTTTTGTGCCCTAGCCTACAGGCTGACAATTACCATTACTCCTAATTTGGTTAAGGATGCAGGGACAAAATCATCTTTATAAAACAAACAAAAAATAAAAAAAAAAACCCACAACAAAAAAAATCTCTTTTCTATGTAAAGATCACAGCTTAGAGGAAACACACTTTGGGGGTACAGAAATACAGCTGTAGCAGAACAGTTCTATCTGGAAGTCCTCCAGGTGTGGCTAACATCAGCCCAATGAATTATCTTGCTTGCATGGCTTACACTAGAGCTCCCGAAGCCGGCCTTCACAGAGGAGCAGGCGTGCTCACTAAGTCCACTGCGGGCAAAGCCATGTGGCGAGGAGAGGGATTCTGCTGCCTCCTATTTCCTGGCATCACCAGCAAGGTATTTCAGATGACAACCAGAGAGATCCTCTCACAGCTCATTTGCCAGGCAATGCAGCAGCAGCTTCCTCCTAGGCGCAGCACTGATCTGGAGAGAAGCACAACTGTGCAAGTCGCACGCACAGCGCTCACACCCGATTACATCCTATCCCGCACCGACAGTATGAAACATTTCAGTGCACCTTTTGGCAAGGAGGCGAAGATTTGCATTGTAACTAATTCCACTTCCTTGGACAACAGTATCTGTGCCATTGCAGGTGCTCTTTCTCATGAACATTTCATCAGCCATGGAACCACACCTCTTAATTACAGCTATTTCACAAGATGCTCTCACAGCATAAGTACGTGTCCCACACGTTGAGGAAACAGATGTTCTTGAATCTCTTTATGGAAACCACAACATCAAGCTTTCATTAGTATCGCATACAGTAACAGAAATACACCTGAGAATATCATGAAAAAAAAAAATAGATGCACCTGTATCTCCCAAATCCTAAAAATCACAGGGTAATTACAAAGTTTTTCTGAGGGCCTCATGCACTGAGCTGTAGGAGACAAATGACATCATTTGCTAAAGCAATCACATGCAGAAATGCAAGGGCTTTCAAAGATCAATGAAATAGTTAGATCACTTTATAATATCCCACCAAAATACTAATTTCCGCATCTTTATTAGCAGATTACCTCCCAAATTAACATGCCCCTTTTAAATCTGTTTTGGGCAGCAAAAGAGTATGCATTTTGCTTGCTGAGATTGCTTTAGTTTTTCCACGGGCTTGCACAGAGGGTTAAGAAGTCAGCCTTGTCTCCCCCTTTATCTGACAAGCAATTCATACCCAGGCTCGCTTTCTGATTTACTGATCAACCTATGGGAAAGGATATACAATGACAAGAGTTTGAAAAACTGATGTAAAGTTTGAAAGAAACAATAGCTAGGCAAACTATTTACAAGATAAGTTGTCACAATTTATCAAAGTCTATCATATTTGTGGGAACACGGTAAGAGATAGGACTTGAAATTGCTATTAAAATCTTTATACTATTGGAGAATTGCGGGTGTGTGGATTTTGTAAAAAACTAAAAATCAGACAGACACAGATTCCAAAGTCTGAGGTGTTCAAATGAGGGATTTTGGTTCACTCCCTCTGTAGCTTTTAGAGCTTATTCTTATCCGCATTCTATTTGCCACTTTGTGAATGTGCACAGAGAAGAGCTTTGCCATCTCCAGTCACTGGTCCACTGAAGTGTGTCTGTTTCCTCTATTAATTCTATCTTGGGAAAACCACTCTGAAAAATGACCTTTTGCCTAGCCAATAAAGATTCAGAAAGTGTAAATTATAGCATATGGCAGCCGATTTGCTCAGGGGAGCATGGCATTTACCATACCCAAAGCTGGCTCTGACAGTTTAAACAGTGGCAAAAGCAGAGAGACTAAGACTCCGAACCACAGAAATGAAAGCCCTTATTCAGGAATGGCTCCTCTTAAAGTGGCAAAAACACAGAGCAGAGGAGTTGGATTAAATGTAAAAGCCTAACATTGGAGCACAATAACTTAACTTGTGCGGGCTCGGCCATGCTATTGCAGATTTCTGTACTCCACGTTTCCATCTGTAAAATGGAAACATGCCTTTCCTCTCGAAGGCTGAGGACGAAAAAGTCATTACGTAAGAGAGAACTGGACTACTTCAGCTAAACCAATGTTAAAAGAAGAAACCAGGATCCTCAACAGCTAAAAATCTTGAGTGTGAATAACAATAGTGCAACATAAACAAATTTTGCACTGACCTTATATTTAAGCAGGGAAGAGGCTTCTTCATCTGCAAAAATTCCAACTCTGATTCCTATCTCTGGTTTTGGGTTTTTTTTTTTTTTTTTTNTTTTTTTTTTTTTTTTTTTACTTTTTTGAATACTAACCATGAGCAGAATTTCATAGGAAGGTGAGTGATAATGTCCTCTCCTCTACCTTTATAGTGCTACAAACATATTTTAAACCATTCCTATGATAAGATGAAAGGTCTGTTTGTCTGAAAGATGACACTTTTGGCAATCCCTTCGCTATAATTCTGTGTTGTGTGATACTGCAAGGCAGCAAGTGTTGTCAGGATACATGAACTAGGAGTCGAACCTATGATCTAGGAGGTGAAAGTACTGTGAAAGTTTTTTTTAAGAAAACCCACTTACTAGATTACCACCACCTAATAAAAAGGAATAAGGATTTTTGTAAACTATTTTTACTTCCATGACTGTCTAAATGGAACGGTATTGATGAGAAAGAGACAGATTATATATACTAGCAGAGGAAAATGCTGCACCAAGGCATCAACTCCATCCTGCCTTATCTGCGCTGAAGCAAAGAATCTTCCTCTTTTGCCATAAAACACAGTGTGTGGTATTTTATCTAGTCTATGCACACACATGCTAGATCTACAGTCTCCCATAGCATATCAGAAAGTGTAAACCATTGGCGATAATATGATGTGTTGTGCATTTTACCAGCCCAAGTTGGCAATGCTATAATTCTTCGGTAACTATGGAACATCTGCAGGTTTTTGATACTTCCTATGCTTCATTCCCGTGATGCTCTCAGTGCCTGTTCAGAGCACGGAAAGGTCAACCAGCCCATCTGGAGTCCTCCCCGCGCATCCATTCCTGCGCGCTGCCTCTCGCAAAGGAGGGTTTGCAGAATTTGTCACTTCCACCTGTTCTGACAGGTTCTCCCTGCCTGACCTGGAGATAGCCCTTGGGGACATTAATCATATAACAGGCTGAGCTGTGAAAGAAACAAGGCTTGGCTGGATACTGTTACAGTCTCTGTCACCTACTAATCATGTCCTGTGACACAGGGAGGCTTAATCAGATGGTCAGGTTGCTCATTAATCATTGTGGCCGCACAATGAAACTCTTCTCTTGGAGATTAAAGTTTAGACCATCTTCTCCACTCCTGTTCCTGTCCAACTGCCTAAATTTAGCCCCAACTCCCAACTATTATACTTTAAGTTGCTTATCGAAGCAGCTATAGATTTTAAGCTTCCTTTTGGGTCTGAACACTTCCTAATGAATTAAAAAAAGAGGATGCACATAAGGATGGATGGATAGATAGAGACAAAATTACTGATAAAGTATATTAAGAAAAAATTCTCAGGATGCACATACAAAAAAAGACTTATAAAGAAAATAGGCCGCTGTGTGTAATAACATTAAAGCAGCAGTAAGGCAGTATTTATTTGCTGTTAATCAATATCAAAGGAAACTGAGAAAACTGCTAAATAAAATTCATTATTATCGACATTCGTTAGTAGAACCTTTTATCCTCCTATGACAGCTGCTGTTAAACCTTCCACTATGGCATGGTAAAATAACTTTGCAAGATAAAGAATAATTAAAGGCCATAATCAAGTGATTCCAAGACAAGAACACAGTTAGATCAAAAAGAAAACACCAGACTAATTTTGCTAGTCACTTTAATCCTGATCTTGTTTCTCATTTTCTGCATTGCAAAAGACAAACAAGATCTAACACAGATCCTGCTCTGTCCCGGCAAGTTGGCGTTGCACTTCCTCCCTGTGTTTATTTTCCCTGCACCATACAATTACGGGAAACAAGTATAATTTTGCCTTCTAAATCATGAAACACACATACTTCATGAACATCTAAATCATCTCCCGGCTTGGCCGGGGAGCGTGGGGGGGCGGGAGGGAGGAGGAGGACTGGATGAAAGGAGGAAGCTGCAGCTCTCGCATGATGAACAGCCTCCTACCTGCCTGAACTTGACCTGACAGCTCCTTGCAACAAAGTCAGCAGAGCACGGCTCAGCGCAAGAGTTACTCAAAGGCTTGTGCTTACCAGGTGCCCCGACTAGGCGCCGCCTCTGGGAGCCACCACAACAGACCTACAGCGCGGTCCGACTTAACGTCACGACGCCGAGCCGCGGCCGGGGCTTTTTTGTTGTGTTTGTTGCTATTCAGCGATCCTCCATTGCTAGCCTAGAAATGACAGTAGGTGGAAACGCTATCTTTCATTACACAAAGTATAAATAGTGTAATCTATCAGCGCTGTCAATCAAGATGATTGATTACAGGCTGTCATAGAGAAGAGTGACATATTAGAAAAGTTTTGTTAACAATGCCTATTGCTAGTCAGCCTGCCACAGAAGCTGGTGATTAATGTGTTGTCAGCCTGTAATCCCACACCCCTGGCTAATGAGGCAGGAATTTATCATCTTTACAGAGTGGCAGATGTCAGAAGGAAAGGAATCCAAGTGCTGGAAACAATATACTTTTTCTTACCACGCCTGACAAGTCTGACAGGCCTAAAAAACCACAAAGAAGCTTTGTGTAAGCACAAACTTAAAACGAGGAACTTTCATTTGGCATCTTTGCTTTAAATAGTGCTGCAAATCAGCCTCTATCCCTCAAAAAAAGGCACAATAAAAAGCTCTATGAACTCTGAACCCCATCCTTGACAACTAGGAAATCTCAGGAAAGGTTTCCATGGCAGGCAAACAGACAGCTTGCTTTGGAATAGAGGCAGCGAGTAACTTTTAACTTTACCTGTGAACTTGTGAACTACTGAAGGACAAAAAACCTTTCTGGCTGCAGTGCTGAACACACCCCATTTCAGTGCTCTGTCAGCAAAGGTCTTAGGAAACATCTCGCTAGAAAGTCTTCGCCAGGTTTTCATTACAGATTCATTTTTCTGGGAGAGAGGAATAGCGGAACAAGGGTTGTGGAAATCCTGGAAGCTGCTCCTGAAGAAAAATAGAATGTGACAGAAGCATCCGCACTGAGAGGCAGCTCGAGTATTTTGCACTCAGAATAGTTTTACATCTGACTGAAATATGCTCAGATTTGATTGCTCTTCCTTCCAAGGACTTGAAAAATATTTGAAAGACTCTCTTTGAGGGCTTGAGAGCCACAAGGACATGCTACGCCTTTGATATATCAATGTTAGAGGAAATTCACAACAGAACATTGTTGCTCTGCTAAAGTTTGGGTCTCCAAAATTACGACAACGCTCAAAACTCAGTCATCAGGCAGTGATTTCTGAACTCTTTAAGAAAGGCTCATTTTTGCCTTTGCTCCAGCGAAGGCCTTGAGTTATCCTCAAGCAGGAGAAAAGATAGGAGAGAGTAATCTGTTTAGCTAAAAAAATCGATGTCAGCAACTCTCAGGCAGCTTTTACCACTATTGGCTGGCACTGTCAAAAAGCTACAGCTTTTCAATTAGATGCATTAAGAGGTTAAATCTTCTGGTTCTGAAATTTCCGATGTGCTGCAAAAGGGCTGTATTTTGCAAGAGATTATGTGCTACTTAGGCTCCTGTCAGTTAGTAAGGAAAGGGAGCAAATCATCTGTGCTAAGTTTTGACTAACATAATCCCTTTTCAAACACAGATACCTCCTCTAATGCAGAAAAATGCAACACCAAAAAAATTACAAAGAGAGACAGCAACTGGGGAAGAAAAACACTGCTTTCTGTCAACAGCACCCTTGGGCTAAAAGCACAGCAAAACATTGAGAAATTTGATCTCCAGCAGGCAGCACTCTGAAGTTAAGACTTATTTAAGGTTTATGAGAGCCTGGAACTTCCCACACTAGTCACTGAAAGCGAGGCTTGCTGGCCTATAATCTGTGCACCCAGGAGGAGACCAAATCAAAACAAATGGCAATGCCATGAAAACCAGGCCCTTCCTTGCCAGCGATGGGATTCAGTGACAACTTATGACCTCCATGGAAGGCAAAACATCCCTGACAGCTATCCCACTGTCAACAACACAGCAGCATTTTCTCTTCCTTCAAAACCAAAGCTCTCTCCAGAGAACCTACGCACAAATGGTAGTTGGAACTGCAAAACAAATAAGGTTGCATGTCATTTGACCTATAAGCGAGGACACAAAAGCTGACATTGAACCCATACAGTATTGCATGCTTCAATACATAACAGTTAGCCATTTCAACTCCCGAGAGACTGCAACAGCCATATATATTTCTGCCTTTCTTAAGGGGAACGTAATAGGTAGGCCCCGTGTTACGGTTAAGCACCGGCTTGCAGACAAATGACTCATTAACTAATAATGGGACTGTGATGGGGAGTTTTGACTTTGCTTTGGAGGAGGAGAAGGTTAATGTGAGTTTATAAACCCTCTGTTTTGAAAAATTGTGATGGATTCAGTGCGGACATTTCAGACCATATTAGTAAAAACGGCACAAAGTCCTCACCTACCTCCTGAACCTTCCAAACATTGATGGAGCTCACCTTCCCTCCCCAAACTTCATCTGATTTTTGCTTTGCAGCCCTACCCCAGCCTCCCTAGTTAATGGGAAAATATATCTCATGAATCTGCATAATTCAAAATGTAATTAAACTTTCCAGTTCTATCTGGAATGCCTACTTCTTCAGGGCATTAGATTAGACTCATTGCTGTGGTATGTGCTGACCTTTAAGCCTCTTGGCAACCTCTTGACAAACTGTGACATTGCACAGACCTCTTTGGAAAAAGAAACATTGCTCATTGCCCCAAATTTTTGGACTCTACTCTTCTGAACCAGGCTGACAGGAAGAGTTCTTCCTCTTCGCATCAATTCCACAATGACCATAAAATTTCCTATTCATCTTGGTTTCCATGCTGAAAAGCCTTCAGTATCCTCATTGAAGCAGCTAGGAATATAGCATAAAGTTAACTTTTGAAGACATCAAGAGAACTATTTACATACCTTGGTAATCTCCTGAATTAGGGCCAGAACACTCGGTACTTCACAGGATTCGGCCTAAAGCCAGTAATTTTCAGCAATCTTTCTCCATGGATTTATACATGTTCAAAACAAATGCAAATTGAATTTGCTGTACACCTAGATTTAAATGCAAACCGGATTTTTTTCATACCTGATTCATTACTTTCTAAAACCTTCAGGAAAGAAATCACCACTTCGGTTCCATGTTTGTACAGCCCCTAGCTCACACGCGAGTCTGGAGAGTGGCAGTAAGATTGATGCTACAGTTGTAACATTAAGAGGTATTATTTTTGGATGCAATTCTGCATATTTACGACATCCCTCTTTAAAATGACATTTCATGCTTTTACACATCACGTTTGCTGCACCTAACAAACATGGCTATTATTAAGTTTCTTTCCACCCTTTTAACTATCACCTGCATTAATTAAATCACCATTTAAGCAGTTAGGTCTAATCTCAGCTAACACAAGCTTGAAATTTGAGTAATTCCAGTCAAGGAAAAAGAAGGCACCTATGCTCACTCTTGTTTAATACTGTCTCTCGAGTGTAGACCAATGAAAGAAATTAAAACACTTATGAGCTTGCTTTATGGATATTGGATCTAATAAATAGTGGTTCTTCGCGTAATTCTACACAGAATTACAGTTGAGCTCTCTCTCGCATTAAATTATACAAACTTTTTGAAAGTGGAAGCATAATGTCTTTTTCTAAAGCTGTGTTATTATTTTGGTCAAACATTGTTTACATTAAACAAATCCAATTTACCAAACTTTGACATGTTTGCACAACTGCATATAATTTATACTGGAAACATGACTTTTAAATGAACTTTCTGTAGTCTAAACTCTCTGGTTTCTAGCCTGCAGTTCTAGATTCTAATACTGCACCCAAAAGCTTGTCACTGGTGTAAATCACATTCTCTAAGAGGTTTCCAGTAAAGTAAATAATGAGTGTAATTTCAAATTGTTCGCTAATGCCTTCAAACTAGCTACATCTAGCAAAAACTGATTTGACTTTCATGCCAGGTGCAGCACTTTGTCCGAAAAATAGCAATCTCCAAATTAAGATCAGGGAAAGCAATTCCTTAATGCTGCTATTTTTCAGTAAGGTTTTTTTTTTTTAGTAGCTTTGATAAATGGAATTTAAATTAGTATTTCATCATTCTAATGCATCAGAGATTTATTATAAAATAACCTCTAATAAATCCATACTGTCTCCTATAAGTTGATACATTTATTATAGCACACTGCAGTTGTATCTGACCCATCAAATATACTAGATTCCTCTCCACATTGAAAAGACCACATCTCTTTAATAAATATGAAGCCAACCTCTGCTTTCCTTCTATGGATTGTCAACATATTACATGGCAAGCATCCCCAGGTTTCACTCTCCTGGAAACCAACATCGTCTGGTGCCTGGATGAGGTTGGGCACGACATATCAAGCAATCCTGTATTGCTCCTAAAAAACGCTGGACTCTCAAAGGACTGCACAGTCCACATTTCTGGGAATAACTTTGGAAAGAAATGAACCTTTGCAGCATCTGGAAGAAGAACAGAAAGCAATTTGTCTTTAAGAACTATCTGTCATTTCTCCAAACACTGCCCTGAAGCCACACCTACTAAAATTAGCACTTTTGCAGCTCTACATAATTTTTTTCCCAAACCATTTGCCCCATTTTCAGACTTGCTAAAGGATAAAATTAATCACAGTTACCCTCCACTAGTAAGAAAAGCATCTGATTTACTAAGATGTACATCTTTATAGATATTGAGAGAGATGCCAAACAAGGTTCTTAACAATCCCTCAACCAGATAGAAACAGAATTTCCATGGATTCCAGTGGGTACTCAGTAACCAGGGCTGTATTTCTGAGCTTGTCAAGATACCTCTTAAAGTCTACCTCAATGTCTCTGTAAATCCAGCCTTGGCCATTGCAATGGAAGTCCATCCCCTCACACATTAGAGGCAAGACCAGAATTTCACTTCCTTTCTGCTGCGTGCTTCTATCTTCAGTACATACTGTGAGCCGAGGGAAAGCGCATACCATGCTGATTTAAAAGTCTAAACTCACCTATGCTTCCAACAGTATATCAACCAGCCCATAGATCTTGATGGGCTGAAACTGGATATGAATCAAAGTCAAGTGTGTATTTGAGACCTGCTTGGCTTTCAAGGAAAAACAGGAGGAATTAAGAGTTCTTTTTGGGGGGAGAACTTCAATCTTTTTCCTTTACTTTTTGAGTATGTGCCCAGATTTCTCCAAAAGTTTATTCAAATGTGGCTTTGTTACTATTTGTTTTCTTACAAGTAAAAATTCCTATTTTTTTATATATATATAAAAAAGGTCCTTTCTCTAATTTGTGCCTGTTTTTGTGGTTGTCTTCCACTTCATGGAAAGTAATTTCAGATGTTGCTGACTTGAATTTAAAGGCAGAAGCCCGAACTGTGGATAAGTGGCTATTATTTTTATTTTAGTAAAGTTACAATAAAACTTCTCAATCCAAGAGCAAGAAAGGGGAGTTACCAAGGATGTGAATATTATTTCCAGGTCCTCAACTGTGTATAGAAAAGGTAATCTTCTCCCAAGAAACAGACACATCCCCCCCTCTTGTGAAATTATGCAATGCTTTTTGAAATATTTTTGAAGTACAGTGTGTGAGTAGTTGTAACAATAACCCTAAGCTAAGCTTCTAAGATTTGAATCTGAAATTTAGGCTAAGCCAACACCAAATTAAAAACACTATTCTTGTAGTTACACCAACTTAAGAAGCTCTGCAACTCAGCTCTCATCTCGCCCCAGAAGTCGACTTCTGTGTGGCCATAGCTCCTTTGATTTTCTGGGCCGCATTTCAGCTGCCATTCTAGCACACAGGAAGTCCTAAGGTCCTGCTGAGTGTCAATTAAAAATTCTACTTTGTAAAGCACTAAAAGCATAAAATAATTTTTAAGAAAAGGATTAACAATTCCTAAAAAATGACAAGGTTAAAAATCAACTATTTTAAAGAGTGGGTTAAACAGCTTAACTTCATAACTTGCCAATCATACAAGTATTTGATGACATATAATGATTTCAACAACAAAGAAACATTTAATATATATACATGCATATGTATATGCTTTTGGTGGTACAATTCTTTTCCAAAAAATCTTACTCCATTGCCCATTTTGCCTCAAGCCTTTTAGGAATTTTTTCAAATTGTATCAACAGTTCCAAATTCCACATTTTTAGTTTATAAGAAAGTGAACATACATTCAAATTCATCTTTTCATCCCAGCTAATAAAGATTTACATGTCTGGACATAAAGCATCCTTGGAGAGAATCCTCTAAGAAAAGGGCCAAGGGGGAATGTCCTTGAAATACTGCAGTTAAAGGGGATAAGCAACATAGTATGTATTTTCAAAGGCTGAACTCCAGTACAGGGTACAAGCTAAATAAATACCTATTATACTAAACACACCTTACTGAAAAATGAATGGAACGCGCAGAAACATGGCATAGAGCTCACTCAAAAATAATACTCGCAATGAATTTACAAAGACAAGAAACCCAATTGCTTTTCCACAATATAAGTATCAGGAGTCTGAAATAAGGAAGAGGAAAAATGCCAAGGAAATAATCTTTGCTACCAATTTTATAATTTCCATGTCTTCAATGCATTCACTTCACATGTCCTATGTTTTTGCAAAGATCTATCAACTCAGGCTCTACTGGTCTACTTATCCTGACTCTGAATTAGTTTTAACTATATCTCTTTTGAGGTCCTTCATTTTATAGAGACAGTAGCTGTGGCATATAGTAAACAGGGCTTCATTGAAATTATGTTTTTGTTTACCCCACTGAAAAGCTGCATCTGTCCCCTCTTTGCCTGGTAATAGGGAGAAAGCATCCTAATCAGCCTGATGGTACCTCACGCCACACTCGATAATTTTACTTTGCGCAGAGTTAATATAAAAGATGCATTAATGTTCTGTTTGTGGTTAAAATGATGCATTTACAATTTGACTTTTCACATTCCAGGACTTGTATAATTTATGCCTTTTTATGTTCCTTTCCCACTGTCCTTCTCTGTTAGCGATCTACCTCATTTAGCTGATGAAAGACTGGGGAGGTATGCAATGGTTATTTCATACCTATGGAATGACTGCGGGTTTTTTGGGTTTTTTTTTAACCAAGACAAAGTGGGAAGTTCATACAAATCTTCAGAAAAAAAAAAAAGAAATTTTAGCAGAACTTGCGTATTTTGGTGAAAATTACATTTTAATTTGTATTCCCCTATACACTTTGAGAAATAGCATAATGTTATTAGCTTTCTGTCTCAACACTAGCATCCTATTTATTATATTCTGTAGCTTACATTTTAAAGTAACACTATATATGCACGCATGTATTCTTTATAGCAGGTTCGGCATTACTTTTGAACTACTTTTTTCACTCTACATGCATGCTTTTGTGGTTTATAGCAGCTAATTCTTCCAGCAATGCTGAAATCACAGAAGTTTTCTATACAGTTGTCTCTGTGCAAATAAATCATTCAATCTTTTGCATTTGTTTTTCAGCAACAACTTGGGTAGAGATTCTTTGGAAAATAGAGTTCCAGCTCAAAATTATTTCTTACAGCCAAGCATTAAGCTTTTGGAACAAGAGACACGATAACTGAAATACTGACAAGCACAATTATGAGTTTATTAAATTAGGTATGAAACTTTCCATTCTGTACTAGGTGGAGCAGCATGTTCCTCCAAAAACAGTGATGCCCAACTATCTGCCAAGACCTGGCCACTGAGAGTAATTTCTAGCTTGAGTAATAGTAGGCTTTCTCTGTGGCCAATTGCTATTCTCTAGTCTGATCTTAATTAGGAAAGTAAATTTAATTATTTATCTCCTGAGATAGAATTCAGACTCCTCACATATCCAGAAATATGAAAGCAGAATATTAAGTCCCAAAGTTGAGTCCAGTAGGATCTCCACATGTTGCCAGTGACCCATCACAGCTTACAAAGACCACCACCCAATAAGACAGACTGCCTATAATAAGCATACTGAGTTTTATTCCAGTGATTTACAACAAGGTTTATGGGAAATGATTTTCTAGTGTAATCATCCTGGAATGAGTCTTCTAATGAACAATAGCTGCTTGACTCAGAAGCAATATCTCTCGATATCTTACCTACTATAGAGCAAGACAGAGGTCCGTATGGCAAATTCAATGTAGAAGGCTTTCTAGAAGTATTTAACTTATTTTCAGCATCCAGCCTGTGACACACTGTTAATATTGTTAGAAGAAATTAATGTTTAAAAGATTCCTCATGAAATATAAATACAACCAAGAATTTTATATCTCAGATGTGAATATAGCAAACATATACATGAAAATACGCCCTGTACAGTACCAAAATAGTAGTTTCACTTGACAAAATACTCTTTTTGTTTGTCTTTTAGCAAGCCCTATCTGTAAACACTATCGACTCTGAAATAATCCATCTCTACAACTGCTCGAACAACTTGTGTGACTACTGTATTATGAACTTTACTATAGGAGAAAAAACATCAGGAAATACTCTTATGAAAGACACAAGTGACAAGTGGGTGATTGTTTTTCATATTTTCCATATTTTTGGCAAAGATAGGTATTTAGGTATATCTTGGTATGCTATATATTATATTAATCCCATGTTTTCAGAATTATCTCATGAATCACAAAAGATCCATTGTTATTCAGTGAAATATTTAGGCCACAACTACCTTAAAGACACACTCATTTATTTAAAGGATACTGAATCCAAAATCTAACAACAAAAATAATAATGATTAATCTTTTCATTTCCTTACACAGAAGTAAAATAACGTCCAGTTACTGGCTTAACAAATAGAGATAGATTTCCTGGAAACACTAGGAATTTCTGGTTGGTAACTAATCTTTAACAATACTTAATCATGGAAAAGGAAAACCACAGAAAAATGAGAGAAATTCTCTCAGAGAAGCTGAACTTGTAGGTGACTGAAATACTAAGGAAAAGGAGACACCTGAAAGATTAAAAAATACATTAATGGAATAAAGTCATTGTTAGAGAAAAATCATGTGGCAGTAAGCGTAGATTAGGACACAGTGCTTTTAAGAAAGGTTCTTTTTTTTCTTGAATTCTTCAGTTTTTAAAGAAACTGAATCTTAATGGATTCTGATGAGTTTTGCAAATTTTCTGCAGACATTGAGATTACAAGAAACAATGACAAGATAATAAATAAATATCTAAACTGGAATTGCTGATTTTTTTCCTAATATTTCATATAATTTTGTGAAATTGTCCAAAATAATTCATTATTGCTTATTCAGCTGTTTTGAAGATTTCAAACACAAACATATAACCTAAAACCTTTACAACAACAGTTTCAAATTAATAATAAAATTCAATTATATTCAAGAATCTACCAATTGATGAATTATGAATCCTCCTTCATCTGAATTCACTGTTTGGAATTAGTCATCAGATCTGGAGTGGGCAAGACCTGCTACTACTTGTTTAATGCTCATACAGATTTGGATTTTTTTTTCCAATTAAATACCAACACCCACTTTGTTAACAATATTCATCTATGTTCACTGTTTGAACACTAGGCCTTTAATAATTTCTCAAGACAGGGCAGAGTATACCAGCAGATCAGGCAGACATAAAGTGGCGATGTCCATCATCCATACACTGAATATCTAACCCCTCTTTGCAATGCTGCCTGTCCAGTACTAAAAAGGTCTGAATTCACTTTGCTGTCTTCCAACTTTTGACATGTAGAACACCAGCAGGAAAAGCTTTAACTCCAAAAGGGAACTTAGCGTATATTGGGTAATATAATCAAAACTAACCTCTTTTTACCTGTATTAAATGGCCATATTAATACTACACTTGGGGCCATTATAAATGTCTTACACTGAACACATTTAGGATACATCAAAGTTTTATAACAATCATTAGAAAAATGTCATTTCAAACTGTTTTTACACTAATAAGATGGTCTTCAATTGAATAAATTGCAGTTACTGTGTGATTACCACTGTTACAACTCACCTCTAGTTCACAGGTTAGTACAGTGATGGATGCCACACATGAAAAATATTAATACATGATTCAACTTTACAGTTTGTCACTAACCAGGTTGATTTAAATCTTAAGTATAAGTTGAAACATCAAATCTACTCGGAAGATGTAAGATAATAGACATTTCATTTGCTTCCAAAGTGCACAACCAATAATATACTATTATTTATGCAGATGGGATAGCACATTCTCCTCGCCCACACTGCAACATATTTTCTCTCAAATTAGCCAGTAAATCACTATTGCAGTAGCTATTAACAATCATCAAGCTTTCTCAGTTTTACAAAGTGCTCATAATCGGCAATTCCATATGATTTATATCAGAAACATGAGTCAGCTCTTCAAGCACAACCTGTCTGTACATATGGGTCTTCCTGTGTGACCTGTTGTTATCTTTGCATTGATGTGTAAAACTTCAAGGGATCTGGCAATCTTTCTGAACGTTACTCAGACAAATGTAGTGATTAAAAAAATGTAAATTTCATGAAGTTTCTATTAAAAATGTGCTCGTGTTTTGATGAATGAGACTTACACAGAAATCCTGTCTTTCATATGTCATTTAAGAGGTTTCCAGACTAGATAGTATTAAATTCACCCAGAAGTACTTTAAAACAGGCAAAAGCACTTAAGCTCCCTAGCTACTTGGATCTGGGGAGGCAGTTCTTCAAAAGATAGAGTTTGTTGTTAACTAACCTGCCTTCTGTTGAATTGCAACAATTAACACAGGTCCTCCACTTCCACAAACACATATTGGCCTGGTACTTTTCAACTGCCGAGCTGTTTGGGAAACACAACACATCCTTAAGGAGGCCTCACTCCACTGCACTAACAAGGTTTCAAGAGGACTTTCTCTTCTCTATAACTTCCTGTGATAGAAACATTTGCATCATTTAGAATTCTTTAAAACGCTAAGGAAAAAGAGAGAGGGAAAAAAACCACACAACCGTTAACAGGAAAAAAAAAAAAGAAAAAAGGAACTAAGAGAAGAGCTGGTTGTAAAACTTACAGTTAGTTGTTCCCAATTTCCTAGGGAAGGATCATAAGTAATATACAATAAATGTATGAAGTTAAATGATTCTACAGAATACAGAGAGCCATAGTAATCATTTGATAGTGTTATCATTGTTCCTGTTTCTTTTTCACAGTTCTTCAGATAAATTTCAGAGGCTTTTTCTAACATATTCTACATGGTTCCTCGTAGCAGCAATTAAACCAACTTGTCCAGTTACAGAGTCTTTTTAAGACTTTTTGGCTGAAAGATTTCACTTCCTTGGGTAAATTTGCATGCTTTCTACTTCCATTGGTTTTCATCATCTGTTCATCTGCCACTTGACTTTCTCTCGTAGCTTCCTCATCAGATCTCTCGATTACCCCTTACTGGTGTAAATCATATATTATGATCACAAGTACTGCCCTAGAAGCTCGCTGGCAAGAACTGATATTCTAGATACAGAAGAAAAAAAAAAAAAAAGAGAAAGAAAAAGAAGAGAGAACCAGGCAGAGCAAGAACTGTTTTCTGGACTGCATGACCTTCAACTCAAGGGAACACTTAAAATACGACAACATGATGGCTTCAGGAGCTACTTCTATGTATATACCGCCAGGAGAATATTAAAATTCAGAAAACAGTACAGATTGAAGGATAATAAATATATCTAACATTAAAGGAAATGGTGGTTTCAGAGGTCGCGGATCACATGTTTTCTTTAAGAACATGTCTGCATATGCAACGGTCAGTATCCCTTATGAGAATTATGACCAAATCTCTGTACACTTATCTTTTATACAGAACTGCAAGAACCACCATAATGTTAAGCTTCTACCTTGATTTGCATTTCCAATATTGACAGCGTGCTTTCTTACACCAAAAAAAACCCAAACCACTATTTTGTTCATGCTGCCATCTCAGCGACCTAACAGATCCCCAGCCTGCTCACAGTGTTGGGCCAGTACTAGACCACTGAGAAAAAGAATTTTATGCTATATATTCAACTCTTTTTTTAAGCTGTTAATGCTTTTAACCAAGTGAACATAAGCAAGTTATTATAAACTGTTAAAACTAGACTGCTAGCCTCAATGAAGGACTAATTTACATTATAAATATTGCAATCACTGTATTATCATATGAAGATGAGGCAGATGACCTTGATTTCTGCATTACTACCTTTTTATGAGTGCCTCAGCTTCAAACTTTCTTCCACACCCTTAAAGAGATGAAGGTAAATGAAAAAAGAGCAGCTAAGCAGACAGAAAACATGAAAATGCCACAAAATCATATGTAATTTCCCTTATCCCTCTCTCCTGGATTCTCATCCAAGGGGATTTCTAGCAATGTAACCCTGTCTCAACTCAAACTTACTCGCAGGTATGGCTAGACATTGATATATTTTCTTCTAGAGCTCTTATTTTCAGCATCACTGATAATATAAACTATTATACAAGTAATAAACACTGTATTACAAAATAACAAAAGAGCTTTAAGAGATTTCATTGTTGAACAAGAGAGTAGCATATTTCATTATTCCTAATGAAGAATTATTGACTTACTGATTTGCTGGAGCAAGGCATTTTCCAGCCATTTTCTATCATCATTTTTCAAAAATTAGGAAAAACACTATTTTGAATACATCAAAATAGAAATTTTCTTTAAAAAAAAAGGGGGGGAGGGATCATTGCTCCCCAATGATCTTTTTATAAGGTAGTATTTCAACATTTCCCAGTAATTTAACCTCATGGAAAGATAAAATTTAAGACTTTGGAGGGACCCAGTCTTCCGCTGAAGTTGGTAAGACAAAGAAGCTGTCAGGAAATTAACATTTTAGAGCACTAATCAGGAATCTAACCCGTGAATCAGACTAAACCTAAATACAGAGATATCTGCATATATGATTAGGATACCCCATTCAAGAAACCAGCTTTAAAAGCAAACATACTGATACCCCTAACAGGTGGTAGCTGATACCATTACCTGGAAGATCTAGTGGGTACAAGCTACATGTGGTGCAAATACTCATCGGTTTATAAATATCTTCCTGAATCAACTGTGAATCCCAAGATACCTCTGCATGGACACCTCAGAACCAGGACGGTTGTTTTCTTGAGACGGAAAGCGAGGAGAAGCCCTGCCGAGGGGCTGCCCAGGCGCAGACGAGCACCGGCCCATCCGCGGCGGCAGCGGGAACAGCTCCGACATTAACACACGCACGCGCTCACGTCCCTCTAGCCAAACAGGCGCTCACCGCGACAGCTACCTCCTTGAATCAGGAGACAAGTTTAGTTTGATACTCAGGCATTAATAAATATGCTTCATGGATCCTACCACTATCTGATAAAGAAGCTTTCTTTTACTACCTCTTTAATGTTATTGAAGCAAGCAAACTCGGATCTGGCTAAATAGGCTTCACGAGTGCTAATCTTAGCCTAAAGCATTCTAATGGATTGACTCTTTCTTACTACGGCTATATAAATATTTATAAAGACTTCACACGAAGAGCAGATCTGACACAGGGCTTTAAAACACTTCCCAACATATACAGAAACCAGAGATTTTATAGAGGCAATGCAGCTCTTGCCCCTCAAAACCCCTCTTAAATCCTGGAGGGCTGGTAACGGCACACAAACATACGTGCGTATCTGCCCACAAGAAATATGCAGCTTTCACAACAGGGTCAACTGAGGTATGTAAATATATGAATTACATCTACATAATAAATCCGAAAATGCCTCCATCGTACAATGTAGGCCATGTCTTCTACTAGGGATGCCTTGTCTTCTCAAGCTGCCTCAAACTCACCCGAGACTTTCTGCTTGCTGTCCCATCAGCTTTCCTGGAGAAAGAATCACCTTTCTTCAGGCCTCTAACATCAAAAAAAGCATTTCATTGAACTGTGCAGAAAAGCAAACATGATTTTTAGTAGCTCATTTGGTAGAAAATTCTGGCTCCACTAATAATGCAAGTTGCTTTCAGCATGCAAAACGCAGGCAGGATTTTTACTACAGATACAGACAAGAGTGAAAATCCCTTCAACCTAGGCTTTGAAAGTCTGCCACTAAATAAGTGGCATTCACACTATAGCAAGTTTCTACCACCTAAGGTGAGAAGGGGATAACACTGGCAACTTAAGGCCACCTCCATTTTGAAATCCAGTGGCTAACAAAATACACAATTATCAATCGAATAACCCATCTTTAAGGTAACATTAAAAAAAATAGAACTTTCTGCCACTCAGATCAGATTTATCATATATCCATTTAAACACTAGTCCTGGTGATACTATTTTCAAGAGCATATTGCCTGGAAAAGGCTTCTCAGATCTACAAATAATTATACTATAGGAAAAAGCCATCTACATCTCCATCCAATGTTTCAACACCCTTTGACTGGACATGAACCTGCAATTAACTTTCATTAACCTTCCCTGGGCTTGCTGTACAGACTGGGTTGCAGCACGACCTGCTTGCCAGCTGCAAGGCTGCTGAGAACATTCAGTCACATGCCCGGCTCCCCAGACCACACCAGCCCTCACACCAGCTTCATCGTAGCAGCATTACTCCGGATTTATGGGGCCCGAATTAGAGCATTTTAGGTGTAATTAGAACTCCATAAATTTTGTGTAATGCTGCTATGATGCAGCCTCAGCCCACGATCTTGGTTTGCCCCGAATTCTGGGCAGCAGTGGGAAGACCAGGCTGTCAGGGACAAGACAACCCTTGGCTCTGTATTCAGCAGTTTTTACAAGCCAAACCGTATCCCGCTAGAGGTTTATCAAATCAAAAAATAGACTTCCCATGTGCCAAAATATGACCTCAAGAGGACAAACCAAGCAAGTTCTCCACCAACAACACATCCATTCATTTCTAATGGGGCGAGGGGGAAGGGAAGCACTTGATATAAATAACAGTTTTTCATAAGTTTTCCCCAGAGAAACTGGCGAATGCATAGGCAAAGAAAAAGACCCAAAAGCCACGTTGTTGTTGTTGCCCTGAAGTCAAGAAGCTTCTATGAAAAACAGTATCTCCAGTTTCAAGTTAGAAAATAAATCAGGGGGAAAAAATCAGTTTGTTTTTTTTCTTTCCTTTGCAACTGTCAATGGCCTTGCAGCAATGCTTCACTGCAAGCTAGGTATGTCCTTTACCAAGAAACAACATGCCATTCTGGCACGGAACATGAATTCAATTTAAAGGTATTTTTCTCTCCATAATTCGAATTATTTTCGGTCCTCATGAGAATCCTGAACAGTCACGGAGTCAAGTAATAAACCCCCTAGCGCTCCTACTCGCAGACTGCCCAAATAGCTACTGCTGAGAATCTTGCCAATGCAAAATTTCCTTATATTTAGGGAGTGATCATTTGCTTTGAAACCGATATCACACATGCAGGCATTTTAAGGAGTTCGCTTTTGGAATGATCATTTAATTCTGAATTTGACACAGTTTGCACCTTAATCTGTGGTTCTTGCTCACACTGATTCAGCAGACTATTCCTTCAGAGGCTACGCAGGAAGAGTGAGGGAAAAGTGAGTTCAAAGGTTTTCTTCATTAAAGCACTTCCAAAGCTCACCCATTTTGTGCCACACACGGGGCCTTTGCCTAGCCCATCGGAGCGTTCCATCTTTCAAAACTGCACACACCAGCTTCAAGTTGCTATTTAAAAGCCAACAACAACAAGCAGTCTTACTCAAACCATGAAGAGAAGACAAATCATTACTTAAGGATGGCAAGGGGACACTTACACCAAAGCGACTGCACAGTTACAGGTTGGAGCAGACCTGGGGCATTCATACTGTGGCCTAGCAGAGGTCCCTGGAATGAAGTCCAAAATGAAGTAAAAAACCCTGCCAAAATGCATGCAACGTGAGTGGAGTCTTCCAAGAACACCCTGACCTGACACCCAATAGTACAAACTTTTTATGCTGTGTTCAACAACCTTATGGACTTGACCTATAGCTAACTGCAAAGCACACAAGAGTATTTTTCCAGAGAACTATATATATTTTTTCCTCCAATTTGGGCTTGAATGGGAGAAAACAGGTGGATCCTGAATCTTTATTGCCTTCTGCCAGTCCATTCCTCTTGCGGGACCACTTCTCCCGTGCATTACCCCCGCCTTCCCTTGTTAAACCTAAAAACACATTTATGTCACACTTTCTGTTGGCAACCAAGAATAACAATCTGACTGCTTATACTCAAATCTAAACGTTTCACGTGCATATCCAATGGCTAGTGATTAATAAATACATGTAAACCATGACAAAAGTCCAGTGGAAAAGTGAAAGACATATAAAATACAAAACCGTTATGTACATAGAGAGATGTAAAACTGTACAGTGAGAGTCACAAGCATCACTCTGCTGACAAAACACTAGCAGGGAGAGCAGAACAGCAGAATTCAATAATAAAAGGTGAGTGCAACATGCACACTTATGCTGGAGTGGATCCACCTCCCTGCTTACAGACTTGCCAGCTCAATGCAGTCACATTGACATAACGCCACCGGAACAGGATCCCAACGCCACAGCACGACTACAGATAGAGGAGTATTATCTCAGTAAAACGTTTTTTTCCTCCTCATTCAAATACTTTCTGTACATGTTCACACTAATAGTCCTTTTGATAAAGCCATCGAGAAAATAATTAACTTTAATAGCCCTTCTGTGAATAAAGGAGCACAACTGGGTGGCAAATGCAAATGAGCTTTCTGTGGCAAAACTTAAGTCTTCAAAAGAATTATAAGGAAAAAGATTATAGGGTCAGCACTGCTTCAGAGGAAAAATATATATTTGTAATAAATGTATCACATCCCTTAAAAGCTACACCTATTGAAACTTCATATTTAGGCTGATTTGATTTCCAAATCACACAGTGCAACTGCGTTCAATCTTTAAACAAGTACAACCACAGAGAATACCAAGAGATTTAAGAGAAATAAAAGAATGATCAGCTAGCTTGTAATCTTCTTTTCTCTTATTCTCCTCCCTATGGCTGCATTAAATTGCCTGTTGAGAACAATAACATATTTGCGCTTTTATAGGTAGAATGATTTGTATTATGTAAAGATTTGGCTAACAGAGTAAAGATGCATTCACACTGAGCTGGATTACATGCTGTTAATAATGTTCTGGGTGCTCTAGGGGATTCTTGATTCTGGAGGACTACAGATTAGCATTTGAATATATGTTTCGTAATACATCTCCAAACAGACTTTTTTAATTTACTTTCTGCCATTTTTCTAGAACCACACTAACCAGAAATCAAATCACAGACAGCGTTTTGGAGGAAAAGTATGCCACAACCAAGTTTCTGTCCCCCGCCTGCTCTTAAGAGTGCACATAAAATCTGTCTTCCCCCAGCTCCCACACCGTTTCCATACCTTCCACTCGCATGTCACATGCCTAGAGGATGTGATCAGGCCTGCAGCACAGTGCTATGCACGCTGAATGAACGTGTAAATCACAAACAGAGCCTGTTCCGAATAAAAGCTCAAGCTATCTAGAAATCCCTTTTTGCTGTGGGCTACTCTCTGTTTCAGGAAGTAATCTTAAATACATTAATTTACCAAATATAATAAAAAAAAGAACTTCCATTGCAAAGAAATACCTCTCAAAATATGTTAACATTCTTTTATTATTGAGTAGGAACTTCAGTATAGACCAGATTGCCTTATTCCTGTTTTCATGAAACACTAAACTTTCTTGGCCTCCATTTGCTAAACACTGAAACCCTTTGTAAATTGTATATAGCTTTCCATAATTTTGGAAATACTTAGTACTTCAGAACAGTCTTAAAGTATACGACTCCCTAATAAACGTTAGATCCTCGTACAAATACAACCGTGAAACATAATATAGCATTTCCTTATTAAATAAATTACTTCTCTGAACATTGTAAGGTTCCCCTCGCAAGTACACACTCACTGGACAAAATATGCTTTTCATGACCTTTGGTCCTCAGTTATAATTAGTTGTCTGGTCCCAGTTGCTTACAGAGTAAACAAAGACTGATAAACCCACATTGGCTGCATGTATTTATTACATTACAACACAGCTGCCAACTGTCTAACCGTTCTAATAAAAAACTATTTTCTAAAGTTTATGTTTTATTGCATGTATGACTCCCTTATTGGTTAGCATTTTGGAGTTGTGGAAAAGGTTATGAATTTAGAAACTGACTGCATTCATATCATATTTAAAACTTAATGCTATTTTATTAAAGACATATGGGCCTCCAAAGTACACATATTAAATGTCATGTAAGAAAAGTAGCAGTTTAAATCATGGTCAAATTCATTTTTGACGTGACTCCTGAGGCTTCCCAAGATCTGAACTATTTCTTTGTAAATCTGGCAGTTTAACCACACTCATAAATCACTTTCAAAGCATATTATTTCTTAATTTTACTGCATTAGAGAGCATTTGGCCTACACAGTGAACTGTTTGTAACAGTTATGTGAACAAAGTTGTACATTTAGTCTTACAATGTGGGAAGGAAAAAAAGAGTCTTAATTTTCAGTCCTGAATTTACTTCTTATTTTAATCCAAATAATACAGATCCCAATAAAAACTGCCAGAATAAGATATTTAGGACAGTTTGCAGTATTGCACAGAAAACTTGATCTCCTTCTGCTTCAAGATCATAAATCAGAAACACAAAGGCAGCTGTAATTTAATCATTAAGCAAATATCCCACAGGTCCTTTGATGAAAAAGAATGCCTAAGGTTTTCAAGCCCTACCAAGGTTGAAACTGAAATGAATCATCTCTGAAACAATGCAGAAAGCCTCATGCGTTTATTTGGCACTTCAATATAATGACATTTGATACATTAGAAACTTACCTTCAATACCCTTTAAAACTAAATGTAAGTAACATCAGGACAGATTCACTGCCTGCTAAAGTCGCAATAAAACCTCACTCCAACACATTCATGGAAAAGGGGTTGGAGCAGTGCTGGTTTTGATGCATGACTAAAATTTTCTTTATCTATTTGAGAAATTCTTAACGGTAGAGCTGACTATGTTTTGTATGTTCTTCTATGAACGTTTTGTCCTAGGACACAGTGAATAAGCAAAGATAAACTAGGGCAACAAACTTCTGCAAAAGCATTGTACTGTCACCTACTAGATCCTGCAGTCTTTAGTCACAAGTGCTTTTGAACTTTTATGCAGGCACTGAAACCCTCAATTTCTCCTGAAATGTATGCAGAAGCAAATCTTAAATGTTTTCTGCCAGCTAATTTCTCTGTTAAACTGACAAAAGTTCTTCAATCAGGGTTTCAAAGCCCTCAATGTGACCAGAAAAAAAATCCTAAAGGAAAAATATATGAAAATTTGAAGTTCAGAAAAAATCACAATAGAATACACTGATGAAAGTCTTCTTGATGATTTCAATGGGTTCTGGATCAGGATCAGTTTGCATATGCATTTCACCTAGATTAATAAAGATTCCAGATGTGCAAAATGAGTATATAAAAGCTATTCAACTGCCCTTAAGTCAGTAGAAAAACTGCTGCTTCATGCACAGCTGAGTGATATTTGCAACGGTCAGCCATGGACAGGGCAAGCTATAATTGGCATTGTGTCCTGCAACCAGACACATAATTTAGCAAAGTTATTTTCTCCATATTTTTATGGTACGAGGTTAGCTCAGCTAACATTCAAGAATTGGAACTCGAATCTGTAAGCTAAACATAGTTTTAAGGGAGCAGATGAAACTATGTTGCACCCTGAACTCTTCTCTACTATTATTATTATTATTTTGGACAAAGAGACCAGTTTAAGAAACTCTTTAGGCTAAAAGTCTAGTGTTTCTTATAAACACATATAGGCCAAAAGGATGTTTTGTAAGGGTGGAGACAAGCAGTGAAATATTAGGCCTTCTCTAAAAAGAAATTATTAATGAAGAGTGAATGACTGATGCACTTGAGCTTTTCAGAGATGATCTCATTGCTACCAGCCTTATGCACCTCTTGGACCACACTCTGGCTGACTTCAGTGTGGGGGAGGAATACTACTGCTCTTAAGCTGGGAACGTTTAGCAGCACAGTCTCTCTTTTTGAGCAACAGGAAAGGCGTGATTCGGCTGCCTAAACACAAGCTCCTACTGCCATTTTAGCCACCCTAGAGCATCCGTTCCGGGCCTCCAGTTGCAGCTCTAGGGGAGCTTGCATCTCCCCCAGATCTTGCCTGCCACCCCCACAAGGAAGCGATGTACCCTCTAGGCTGTCAAAAATGGCACCACGCAGCTATTCTTAGGCACGTTCATTGATTCCAAAGTGAGTACAAATATTAGCCAATTCATTAGCACATTCATTTTACCTCTCGTTTGTTCCGGGGATCTTATTCTACCCGTCTAAGTGACATGACAAAACTATGAATACGCTGGGGCACACTCTTCTCAGAGCAAGGCTCTCTATGATGTGCTTTCACTGCATTTTATATGAAGGCATGACCCCCTTTCCAATTTAGGTTTTCACAGTCTGTGCTCCTGAACTCATAATCTGTTCACCAGGTAGACTATTCTTTTAGAATAATCCCACTGATGTCAATGGGAAACACATGAAAGATAAAACTGCCGCTGTGGAATTAGGCCTTGTAGAATTATTATAAAAATCACTTTAAATGGCATTATGCAATCAAAGAAGGTGATGGCAATGAAGCAAACAATACTGGAAGATTAATACAGAGAGTGTAAGATGTTAAAAGCACTATATTTTAATCTCTTTATTTTTATCCTTGGATTGCACATAGAAACTTTGCTATCCAGAGAAGTCAGTACCTTAGGATAAAGTTATTTGAAAAAGTTACACTAATGAGGGAAAGAAGCATTTCACCTCATAAAAAAAAGAAGAGCATAGCCATTTGAAACAGAGGACCAGGTAGTGCTCTAAATAAAATACTTCCTATTCATGCTCCCTGAGAGAACAGGAGGAAGGGAAGAAGGTGAGAGCAGTTAAGTGAGAAACTTGAAGCAGATCAAGGAAAAAGTACTATGAAAGCACAAAATAATTACCCAGCAAACAATGGGGAAAACTTTCAGTAATTGAGATCCTAGGTTTTAAAACTAGAGAAAAAGAGATTATTGAAAACAGAAGACATGATAAAGTCAACTCTCATAATCTATATTTACACTATCTGCAGTTGGTTCATTTCACAGATGGTATATTGATTACGGCTGTTCAGCTACACAGATCTTATTATATAAAAATTTACAAACCTGCCTTAGGGTTCTTCCCTCTTCCTTTTAAAAAAGCACCAGCCCAAATGTTATGTGACAGTGCTAGATTTGTGGGTTGATAAGAATAAACAAGTTCTGTGACAGCGTGATAAACAAAACAGTAAGTAGTAATTCACACCACTTTTCTTCACGTGTTTGAAACACCTCTTTAAAAACACTCCGTGTAACCTCTACTTGTGACAATACCAATGAACTTTTGTTAGTGAACATAAAATACAACCCTGTTTATATCATGATCTTCCTGACAGCAAAGATACACTACTGAGAAGATCACATCAACAGATTATTTGTGCCATTGTTTCTAGCGCTCCATGACATCCGTCTCTTACAGTCGCTGAACCTTTGGACTGCTCAGTGCAATGATAAAGTCAGGTTAGGAACACAGCATGCACAGGCACTGCAGAGCTTGCTGTGATAACTACACCACATCTGCTCAGAGTCAAAACAGGCAATATAGAGAAATTCCATCCTGATATTGTTGTCCAACTTCTGAACACGTTGTTTCACATCTACAAAATTACAAATGAAACCGCAGGGGTGGTAGAGTTTGCCACTCATTTTCCCTCAGAAATCTTGCTATGATGTTATACCAGTTGCATGTTGATGTTATACTCAGTTTGCATGCTAAATACACATTTTCTTTAAAAAAAAAAAAAAAAAGGCAACATACAAAGCAATTTCTATACCTAACAGTAATATCAATTGACAATGAGATCCATTATGTCAGTTCCTCTGAAAGGAAGAACTACGGAGAATGCAGTAGGCTCAACTGTTGCCTATAGAACAGAAGTATTTGCATTTCCAAAGAAAAACACATAAACAAAACTTAGAGGATAAAATTCTAGTCACACTGATTCACCGGGAATTCAAACCAACCATGACTCCAGTTCTACTGCCTAGTATCACGATATTACATACTACTGAATGGCATTTTATTAAGTAGACTAAAGAGGTAGATTACAAGACAAAAGCCAGATCATACGCTTGCAGCATCTAATAAGTGAAGTTTCTATAGTTCCAAACATAAAGGGCAGTCAGAGAAAAAAAACATGTAATACGGTTGGTGGTGTAAAGTCTTTATTTCCTGTTAATTTTCCAGACAGAAATTCCTACAAAGGCAAAGGGTGGGGGGAAGGGGCACAGAATAAAACAAAAACAAAACCCCAAACAGAGATAAGAAACAAGTTGTCATGCAGCCTCTTCAATTAAATGGATATGCTAAAGATATACAGTGCCTACTGCCATTCACCAGAGAATCTCCAAGTGTTTTACAAGTATTAAATAAGTCTTACAAAGGGATCAATTTGTGTACTACTGACAGACAGACACTTTCCACGTGCAAAGCAGCAGCTGGTTAACTAGCACACTGCAACACTACATAACAGTTAAGGGCAGAAGGTGGAGAAGAATGCCTTAGTAAATTGAGACTGCCGAGAAGTCCACGGAGGCAGAATGTAATTACCTGAATTGGAAGTGGGCCAGGGCTCCAGTAGTAACACCTCTGCCTTATGTGAAAAGTGCATCGAGATCATTAATGGCTGGAAGGATACTGGCTTCACGACAATCATGTATTTTTGTGGAAGGAATAATTTTTGGAAAGAGACTTCACCTTTTGCATTCTTTACCTTCAGCTTAGCTATTAGATGCTGAAATGCAGTCCACAGATTAGCTTCCCAAAGACCTAAAACTGTATCAGTTTTTCAGGAAATATCACAAAAAGAACAATGAGCAGACATTTTTCTCCCTACTCTAAACATCTCTGAGCACAAGTGTCTACTATTCCTTCACGACAACCTGAATTAGCGCAGGCTCAGAACACCCTCCTTTGCTATTTCAACAGCTGCTTATGCTTCCAGCTTAGTCCACAATGTTTAAGTTTGTTGGTTCTCTTGTGCTTCACTGACTCAGCTTCTTTCTGTCTAATCATGTGCCCCGTAAGACATCAAAACACAAAATACAGCAAAAACAATAGACTCACTTTAGCTGTTTCTCAGTTTCCTGGTTCAAGCATCTCATGCAAGTTCTTTACTTTCCAAGTTCTTCATAACTGCGATTCCCATTTTCAATTTTACTATAAAAATTTCTTCCTCTCCAGGTGCTGCCCATCCTATTCCAACTGTTGCCTGCTTTTTGCAAAGCCTGCCTTTCTAGCTCTTTATCTTCACGAAGCTGGCACTGCAAGCACTTTGAAAGCAGCTTTCTTTACCCATCAGCTGTATAGGAGGATGCTCTACATCCTGCTAATAATTCCACCTTTTACAGAATCTAGAGTCTCTTCATAGCTTCACCAAAATCATCGTTAGGCTTCTTCACTAGGCAATATCCTATAGAACAAGTGAAACACTGGGCTGCCATTGATCATACTCAAAGAGCAGGATTTATGGTCCAGTAACTTGAACTAAAGAATGCAACCTGTGGTTCTACCTTATGCACACCTTTAACATGACCTATAATTGAAGGAAATGCAAAAAGAGCTATCATGTACTGTTAACAACTGAGCTGTTATATTCACACACTATGTAGGGAAGATCCAAAGTACAGTAGCAGGTTGCCCTGTTTATATACTGCAATTAGGTTTTCACATGTCTATGCAGTCTTCTCCATATAGTCTCAGGTATCTTCTACAGAATTTTATTAGCCATCTGCTGAACCTCCAACTTTTTGTTTATTAGTCTGGTACATAAATCGTCAGTCACACTCTTAAGCTCTTTATAGCTTTGCTTGCACAGCTAGAGTAATTAGATTTACCTTTTTCTTAAAATTTTGTATCATTAACTTATCTAACAAGCACCATTAGATAGGACAGCAGATTCCATCTGTCAGCGCTGAACCAAGCCACATCTTAAATTTATGACTTTATTCTGTTTTAATGCATGAACCTTTGACACAATGAACCATAAGGAACTCTAAGATGTAGAGGCTCTCTCTGTCAGAGGTATCTTATTAGGTAGCAATTCAGCGATAGGATGGCTCTTCACACTTCTGAAGACCTTTACATCTAACTTAAGTAGGCAATTCTGAGAAGTTCTCTACATTCACATCTCAAGACCCTATATAACAGCACTGATAAAAGAGAGAAAAAAATTATGAGAAAGGAAGTTGCTTCCTAAGGCATTAAAAAGTTCTTCTATTCTCTTCATGTGGAGAGAATTTTAAAAAAAAAAAAGGTACAAGACACATTAGTAAAGATGCCTTACCTGTATTTTTGGAAGCAGATAAAACATGTTTTAAAAACTTGGTGCCTGTTAAATAGTTAAGAACAAAAATGACTAAAAATGTCCTTTTTGCTTCATCTGATTTTAGTGGAGTTAGAAAAAAAGGTAGGTCAACATTGGTCACTTTGATAAAATAGTACTTCCTATGAGCTTGAAAATAAAAACACTGACAATGATCCAAAATCAACACTGTAGATTTCAGTTTACCTTATTTCTTAAGCTTCACTGCTAAATATTTGCTCTTCATTTCATAATAAAATAATCTCCCTCTGCCCTTCTAGTCACAGTGTAAGAATTACGTAGCCTTATTACATGAAACTTAAGTCTTGCTGCCTAAATGGCTCCCTCTTTCTTCCTTAAGGAAAGGAAGCTCTGTCAAGTTTTATAATTATAACTTGAGAAGAAAATAATAAATTTAAGGAGGGAAAAAATCAAAACATTTATACTGCCATCTTTTGATGCAGAGCTTCTTTTATACACAGCGGACAATATCCTCTTGGTATAAAGCAGAAGAACTCAACATAATATAAACTCAATTATTTGGAACTATACCCACACATACCTGCTGGTGATTTGGTTCAGTAGGCCTGAGTTGCAAGATTGTTGCATATGGCCAAATCCCAAGTTCATTTTTGTCACTATAACTTATAAAAACGTTAACCTTCAAATGCAACATATTGAAAAATATTATTGGGCAAATGGGTTGCAAAATAAGAAATGTCTATATTTTATAAAAGTGAGTACATTACCTGGTATTAAACGATTTAAATTTATGCTTGAAGGGAGATAAGATGATGTACATATATTCTGAGCAGGACATTTTAGATATATTAATATCTATTTATCCGCATTTAACCATCTAGATTAAATGAACATTATACAGAATTAATATGAATTAATATGAATATGAATCATAATATGAATTATGATGTGCTCTGATATTTCATTTCATTTTGTTTATTTATAACGCATACAATATATAAAAAAAGTCTTCAAGTGCAGGATTTTCAAATGATATTCTGTTTTACATCTTTAAGTTTTGAAGATGAAACATTTTGAAGCACAATTCATATACAAGCCATAAACCAGAAGAGGGGACAGTTTTAAATAATTATGTCAAAGAAATGACAACTGTACTCTTTGCAGGAGCAGGGATGAATAATTACAAAGCTGGGACATAATTAAGCAATTTTGACTGTCGTATTCTTGAGCTGTCATTTTGATGTGAAGTGCTGTCATGCCCAGAAACACACTTCACACTGGACAGGCATCTCCCACTTTGATCTACACTTATGCCAGTGAAATGAGGTCATGGTTTGGTCACTAAACGAGGCTTCCTCATCTGGCTCGATGCCTCTTATCCAGCCAAGCTTACATGATTTTTATTAAAATCAGGCATGATACAATGTTCAATATTGTGACAAAAGAAAACACAAACATCACAGCATAATGAAGTTTCGCTCACTTACATAGAGAGATGGAACAGTGCATTGTAACATTAAACTGTTTTCTAATAAATGACTGCATCTTTCCGTAAGACAGTCACATCACAAACAGATGCATTTTAAACAAAGGATGAAATGAAGCAAAGCACAAGAGAGTGCAGTGTTCTGTTAAAAAAAAATATGAAAAAATAGAGAAAAATGAAAGTCTAAAAATTTATACAAAATAAAATATTTATGACTTAGTGATGACTGGTGATTGCTATATACTTTTGCATTTGAGTAAACACAAGCTAGTCAGATGGAAATTTCTTGCTTTTATTTCTCATTTGGCGTATTTTTTCTTGGTGGGATATTTTGCTCTTCCAAGTATTTTATGTCAAGACTAAAATGAAAACAACTCCCCACATCACAGCTTCTTTAGATCATCAATCTGCTTTTTATGCTGAATAAGCCATACCATCTCCTGCTTACCATAACGGAGGGAAAAAAATAACAACTTAGATTTAGATTTTTTTTCCCCTGAAAAAGTAAACCAAATAATTCACTGTAGATTTTACACCTGGCAGAACGATGCCTCCATGTGACATCCACAAACATGACTATTAAGCACTCCAACTCTGTTCCTGGCAAGCATATTTGTACATAGTGGCCGCTACACCAGCGGAGGAGGCAGAAGAGAATTCTTAGAAAGGTCATAATCAACAGGCTCTTATATCACTAGGTCAACATCTTAACAAGTTTTCCTGATGTCTAATACAAGGTGCACTGCAGTCTTCCTCATGTTTGCAACTTCCAGAAAGCTTAGAAAATATTAATATATTTGATAACACTATTTGATAATGTCCGTTGCCCCCCATTAAATTTGGCTGGTCAAGCTGGTCAAAAAGCTTAGTGATTATTGGAAAGGGGAACTGATGCACAGAGAGCGCAAGATTTGTTTCCTATGGAAACCTGAAAGCTGAAAAGTAAAAATAATTATATATTCAGGATGCAATAAATGATAGAATTTGAAATCACAGTTACTGTGTGCATCACCTTTGTGATATATCGAGGAATGCTGCCTGATAGGGTCTTTGACTATAGCTATACACAGAAACATATATATGCATCTCTAGACATGCATGCACAGTGCGCACTCTGTGAGTGTTCTCACATATAGAGTTTGTGTGTGTGTATCCTGTGAGGATGAATATCCCAGAGAATGGCACAAATTCAAAACATTCGAAAGAGATTTATCTGTTCTGAACCCATTTTAATATTTATTTTAAATTAGCCATTTTTATAATATGTATATAATATTATATGATGGTGGTAATTTTGTAGCACCTTAAGAGGCATTAATTCATGCGATGAAATAGCATTTACAAAGATTTTGCTATGTTAGGTACCATCAACAATTTGTACCAAACCATTTATAAAGAAAAAAAAATCCCTTCAGATTGGCAATAACAGCAGCAAATTTGAGCCTTTTGCAAATTTGCTGAAATAAATGTATGTTTTATCATAAGATTTACTGGGTAAATAATTCAAAACTATACAAAAGATTAAATTACAGATATAAAAGACAGATGCTATCCCTACCTCTGTGAAGCAATTTACCCTTAACTATTGACTTTAAAAGTTCCATCCAATACAGCAGATTCAAGTTCACGAAACAGCCACCTTTTTTCTCTTATACTATTAAGTTGGTCAAACAGCAGGCTCATAAATAAAAATGTATTTGTCAATAAAATTAAAATAACACTCCACTAGATCTAAAAGATGGATAAAAGAATTATAAAAGCGGACAATATACATGCACCATGTCTAAAAATTTTCACCTGTACAATTTGGGAGGTTGAGTAAGGTTTAAAAGGTTTGTTGTGACGACAAGCACTTCAATAGCTTAGAAATAAATGATCTTGTTTATTACATAAATAAAAGCTGAAACAGCCAAAGGCAGTGGTAAACAATATACTGAACCTATGCTTATATCAGAACTGCTAACATTTTAAGTTATAAGTGAATCAGTCTGAATTAATTTGCTATGCACTGCAATTGTACTTGTGATAATGCATTTATCTAGCAACACCGTTATGCTACCAAACAGAGCATTTCCATACATTATTATTCAGCATTATCAGAAATCTGCACTAAATTATTGATGGTATATTTTAGAGAACAAAACAGCAAACAGAAGGCAAGTAGACTGAAAAGTTGAGTTTTAAGAGATCTCTATCTACAGCATCAAAACACCTTGCGAAGCTCAAAGTGTTGTTATCTTCGATTGATCACCAATGGAAAAAGGAGGTAAACTGGAGAAATCACATTCTCATTCTCTTTGCATCAGCAGTATGCAGAACAAGTCAAAGCTGATGCAAGTGGTACCCACAGCTACAATTACAGAAACTGTCTCTCTAATGTTGTCAATGCTTATTAGCTTATGACACCACATTAAATAACATCATGCAGAATTACAATCAGCTGGTCCACTAAAAGGCAATGAACACCATAGGTGCAAGTCCTGCAATACATATTTATGCCTAATATACATAGGAGAAGCCAATGTGTCATAAAAATTGCATTTTTCCAGAATAGCATATCACATAGTTGTTACATATCCTTAAATGGGGCAAAAATTTTCTTTTCAGTTCAGTGACACCTACTAGTTACTTAATTAGACAGAAAAGAGAAACCAGAAATTTGGTAACATAACCACAATCTAGATGAAAAAATAAAGTGTGATACCAAACTGCACAAAACTCAACTCGGATATTGTCCCTTACCCAAGCATAATTACCAGTCTCACAGTCTGAAAAGTCTTTGTCTAACGAGTCAGTAAAAGATGCAGTCAAGCTGTCACAGTTAATTAAAAATGGTATTAATTAATCACACATTGTTACCATTTCCATTCAGGCTCCTACCTTAGCATCCTTGGGTTTAACCACTTTCATGAAGGCACCTCTTACCAAGGCTTCCTCTCTCTCACTCCTGGTTACTTTCCGGGTATCAAGAAATTTCAGGTTTCTCAACTTGTGCAGGACAAAGTATCTGAAAGATGGCAAAAGGCACAAAATTAAAATCCAGTAATAAACAAGGATACAATCATATGTCAAATGACTAAAAATCAGCAGCAATAAAAGTGGTCTTTGTTTCCTCTCTCTGTTCATCCTATCTACAGAATCCAGCTTAAAATTACCATAAATTATTATATAAAATACTATACTTACTTCACTGTCTCAAATGAAACTACTCAAAAGTTACCCATGACAATGGATCAAATAGATTAAGAAAAGATCACTATGTAGAGATATGTCCAGTATGGACATTATCAGGATATACAGCATACCTAGAAATAAAGGAAAATGGAAAATGTTTTCCAAGAATTCTTTCTGAGAAGACAGGTTGAAGTTTCCAGTATCTCAGAGTTGTGTTCATCAGAAACAGGGATCTTAGAATTACTCAGAAATTCTTTTATCCAAACCAGCAATTCATAATATTAATTTGCAAACACATCTTCAGGATTTGATTACATTTTCCTAAAAACACAATGATCAGCAATATTACAGACACCACATGAATCAGGGAGTGCAATTTGTTTTGCATCATACACACCAAAACATACTGTCCCTTATCTTGAAAGAATTGTATGGCAGCGTTCAAAACTGTTGGCATTCCAAACAACACTCTCTTAAGGGACAGCAGTGAAAGTTATTCCTAGGGTCTGGTTTCAAGGACTATCTTTTGACATAGGGACCATTTGGAAGGAGAATTCCAATGCGGTGCTACCCAAGCGACAAGGCTTCCCTAAAGCATATGGATCTCAGTGCAGATGAAGGAGCATGCAGGTAGAGCCCACCTTTTCTCAGATAGTCAGAATTGTCATCGGGATTCATCAGTAAGGTATGCTATGCTATGCTACTTTGTCAAAAACTCAGCTTTTTTTCTTTTTCTTTTTTTCACCTCAAGGAATATCATTGGCTTCCTACATACAGAGGGAGAGAACATGGCAGAGCAGAAAGAAAATAAAGCATGCAACCATGGCAAATCAAAATATCCAGGCACCTCAAGTACATGTTATTTACGTTCAGTCAACCAAATGTGAAGCAGACATTACAGCGTGAGGAAGTGCCAGACTCGTCGCAGCAGGGGGTAGGAAGGTGATTGATAATATTTCCCATGCCTAGCTGCTTCTCATAAACCTCAAGTCAGTCACAGAAACACTCCTAACCATATCAACCCCTTCTGACACTGGGAAAAATAAATCAAAAGAGTGGAAAACTCTGCATAACATACCTTAGGATATTTCAAAATGGAGCGCACTAAGAATTTGTAGTTTAAAAACTAAGAATTATCTTTTGTGCTGTTCTCAAGACCAGATGGTCATTTGAAAATGCTTTCGACTCTTCCTTTCTACAACCGTGCAAAATGTAGTGCTGCAAAGAAACCTTTCAGACGAGCACGCACCCCGAAGCTGTAGACCATTTAATGTGAATCCCCAGACTATCAGTGATACAACAGCCATTCAACAACAACAACAACAATAACGAGTCACTTTACAAAGCAAAACATGTCCTAAGACCGTTCTTCCAGGAATAGTTCCAGATCCATGAGACTGCCACCCTCCTGGCTGCCCTCACGGGGCACTCTGTCATTCTGCTGGCCCTAGTCTTTCATGGGGAGAAAATATATCCATCCTGTGTCTTGTTGGCAGAAAAACTCCAATGACAACAGATGCTTTCAAATGAAGACATGTACAGGAGGAAACAATATGTCAAGAGTGAAGAAGAGTGAAGCTTAAAATGAGTAAAAACACCCACTAAGTGTAGGGTGAGAAAAGATGAATATTCAGGTGAAGAAAACATTGGTATTAGAAAATCAGCGAATGTTTAATGATGGAATGAAATATGCCATTGGAAAGCAGGTTGCAACAGAAATGACAACTGGCTAAGGCAGCACTGTCATCTTTGCTGACTTCGGATAACAGCCCTAATGTCAGTCTCTCAATCATTTCAAAAGAGCTTAAAATTATAATAGTGTTCTAGATACAAATGTATTTTTATATTTTAAGCCATCCTGATTGCACTTCACATTAAAAAACTTAGCACCAGTAGCCACTAAATCCAAAAACAAAAACATAAATCCCCAGCCACATAAATTGAAGAGCAAACAGTATCACAAGCCAGAGGTCTAGGGGTATTCTTCTGCTTTGTTTTTAAACTCATGCTTCTCAGAAGGACATATACTGAAAAGTAAATGCTATTAAAGTTATCCCAGCCTTAGAACAAGTTATTTCAACAACTGGGGTTGAAACAGACTCCTTTTTCTAAAGAAGGGACAAAAATAATTTCCATTGTATGAACAGTACACAATTTTTTTCTTCTCGCTATCTGAAGACAAGAATCAGACTTCCTGGATATATTTTAACTAGAAATATGAAGATGCAGCTCCAATCTAAATGTAACACCACTTTGCCATAAAAATACAGGAAAGGATTACCAGAGCCCTGGAATGAACACTTTACAATATCAATTCAACCCTTGTAAATTTAATCCAGGGTTATTTGTTGCACAAAATCTCTTTACTGTGATGTACGACTTAGTTACTAAGGTTATCACAGCAGTATCCTAAAGTTGCATAGTACATAAAACATCTCAGTTAACAATGCGGGGAGGTTAACTCCCCCAGATAACCTGCTATCAGGGGGTTAGGCCAGATGACATGCCTCTGTCAGCTTTCAGGAGCTATTGATGGTTCAATCAGTTTGTTTTGAAGGTAAAGTACAACAAAAGGGCACTAAACTTATTCAAACTGTCAACAGGGACTATCTAGAATGTTGCTTGCAGGTAAGTAATTTTGGGTGTTTTAAGACTATTATCAAACACCGATGGCTGCAGAAACGGACAGCTACTAATAACACAGAATGCAGCCATCATAAAATACTTTATGGCAGGCGCTAGGATCTATAAACTGCATGACACATTGCACCTGTTTTGGACTTACAAAGTCACTGGTTGAGCAAACGTCGTTTAACGAGAAGATCTACATTTGATATTCAAGGTTTAGAACGGTTTGTTTTTGTTTAGAGCCCCCTCCCACAGCCCTCCTTCTGTATATATTTATTTTTAATCATTCTGGAACTTAGCACTGCTCCAGGTGCTGTGAGACTGCTGTTACAGGGCTGTTAAATCCTGCAGTGGTGTGAAAGACTATTATCTGTAGTGATGAGGGAAAAGATGAGCTCTGGCAAGAGGGAAAAAGCAGGAACACCAAGAAGTTGCTTAGAAAGCCATTTATCACTGCCTATAACCTGATCTTCCAATCCATGATGGGCTAGGGAAATGAACTATGTAAAACCAACTTGCATCATCTTTTGTCCAGAATAATCTTTCCTCCCTCCTTCTCCTGCCACCCCACCCTGCACCAAGTGTCCTGTGAAAATACACTTAAAAAAAACAGGGGAGTGGGGGGGAAGAGTCATACACAAACAGGAACATGATCCATTTACAGCAACATGCAGAGATGGAAAAAGGCCAGTGAATATCACTTTTCATGTTATTTCAGCCTTGGGTAAGTGAAAATGACAATAAAGATTAACAAGTCATTTACCCATTTTGTAAGCGTTGCATGTGATTAGCATTGTTTTAACGATTTTTACACAGACCTGTCAAGATATTGGGAAGGGGGAGAGGCTGATGAAAACGAGCGGAGGAAGGCAGTGAATGCGTGGGGATTTGGCTGCTATGGGCGTGGGCAAAGCATACTGGAATTCAGAAAGGGACACGACAAAGGCAGCTCCTCAATATACACAATTCCAGCTTTTATAATGTAATTCCAGCTTCTGACTTTCTCTACAGCCTCAAATGAGTCTCATACTTGTAGCCTCAATTCTGCCTTACAAATCCGGAGCCTAAGACTTATCAGTTGGTTACCTTGCAAGTACTCTACATGGAGGTTTGTAGTGCTGCAGTGTAACAGTCATTACTTCAAATACAGTGCTTAGGTTTTCCCTCAAATAAAAAGAAAAAAGAAGATCTGTGCTGATTCACACTGCCTTGGGAAAGAGTCTCAGACTCCAAGCAGAAGAACTCAATCTTAATGGCCACGAGTTCCTTAAAGAAGCACTTGTCAGGAAGGAAGAAAATCCATTTTAAACATACACAAGAAATTCATCAGTCCTGATCCAAAACCTACAGGAGTAAATGACTTTATGCCAAGCGCTTGCTTTTGCTAAAAAGCTTCTATATTTTAGTAGCCATTCAGATACATAAATTCCTGCCGAGTTTTAATCAGTTTCTGTAGACTACTCATTACTATTAACTAACGTTTCCAGGAAATATCTGTTCTTGAGCTGCAAAGACCATAACAAGAAAAATCACATAATGTCATAGTATCTACAGGCCTTAGATTCATTTATTACCTCCCTTGGAAAAGCAGACAAGTTTCAGAATATGGTTGGCCTCACGATACGGAGAGATAATGGCATCACCCTTGAGCCACACAATAAGAAAACCTTAAAAGAGGCAATAAATTACTTTGGGAAGAGTGCTTTATTTTCTCCTACTACGACGGGAAAAGTACAGCAAATCTGGATATGTTAGAGTTTCAGAGAATATAAACTCTTCCACTGAGCCTGCAGTGAAAGCCTGTGGTGAGAGCTAGATTGCGTGGAGCCCTTCATTTTGTCCTCCTATTTTTATTGTCAAAAATTGCAATACATAACTGTAAAATATCCTTTAGTATTTAAGCTTAAAATACAAAATCGATTAGGATCTGGAAAAAAAGAGAAATGTGCACCCAGAAGAACACAAAAATATCTAAATCTCTCCGTCTCGTGAGTGCTTTTTGTTTCAGAAAGCATTTACACCTTCATTTTCCTTCTGCAACATTTCAATGCATTTATTGCTCCACTTCCTCCTCAGACCCAGAACATAAAACACACCCCTATTACAAAAATGTAAGGTCTGATTATATTCTCCACCACCTGCATTATTGAAAACTAGCAATAATAACCTGAAGTTGGCAAAGTCACATGAGCACAGAAAGGGCAGAGGTGAGAGCACAGGCCAGAAGGAATGAGCGAACAGCTTTAGTGACGCCGAGGGGGATTCTCTGCTATCGCTGCTGCTTCTGCACCACAACAGAAAGTTTAAACATCTCCCCTTTTTCCCTGGCCCCAGCAAAAAGCAGGGAATGGGTGACAGAATTTCCATCCATCTGCAAGCAACTCCCAAATACACGGAGGAGGAGGCCAGGACTGCGGTTCTGTTTTGACTTGCTGTGTAGGTCTGGACCAACTGGGGTATTCTGGTCTTCAATTTATCTAGCTGAAAAGATATTATAGTAGTCTGTCCCCATAAATCTTTACAGTGGCTAATCTCAGGTGGAAGTTGCAGGGCTATGTAATGCTTATCACATAGTTTGGGGCTTCCAGATAGTTTAGAAAGGGCCTCATGTAAACAGTCAGATTACAGATTGTACACTTAAAAGGGAATACCCAATCATCTTATGCAGTGCAGAAACCATGTCACAAAAGCACCACAAACTCCAATCCCATTTACTAAAACGGAGCCTCAACACTAATTTCAGTGATTTCATCTGCATCATGCTAACATGATTTTATTTTGGTTAATTAACAAGGTCTTATATTCTTCTCCAGCTTTTTAAGTATGCATTTATGTATTTATTTTACCATCTCAATTCAATAGCAGGACTATTTGAAAGAGAGTAGGTTTTGTATCAGTTTAAAAAATACAAAAAGAAGAAAACACACACAATGAAGCTGAAAACATTATAGAAGGCCCAGAACTGCACAGGATGAGATCTGTGGGATGGGAATAGCTTATTTTGCTTGAAAAGTTATTCTGTAGGAAGTGCCTGCACTTCTTACTGTCGTATCCTAAGAGGGCTGGGTAAGGTTATCGCCGCTTGCTCCCCTGCCAAAGATAGCCTATCTAGTATGTGTACTTTTAAGCTAATTTAAAATAAACCCTGGCATTTGTTTCCACTTGCCCTTGTTTCCATGTCAACAGCACTTAATGAATGCGCCACTCCAGGAAACGTCAATAAGGAGCAGGGAAGCCGGCGGGAGCGCGGGGAGCTTCCCAGGCGGATCCCCGCAAGGAGAGCAGGTAGGGTCACCTGCGGCACCCTCCAGCACACCCAGCGCCGGGGATTCTGCACGGCTCCGCAGGGGCACCTTTGAAGTTCTCTCTGCACACAACACGCGGAGCCAACGCGGGGACCAGGGAAGCACCGGGCAATTCCTGTGTTGACTCCTGCTACTTTGATCTCCAGGTCACGACCTTCGCTTGCCCCGGCCCGCAATCTTCAAAGCGGAGGCTGCACAATCAGTTATTTAAAAACACGCACCGCGTCGCTAGCTGGTCCGCGGTGCGCTCGCCGCTTGAAATCTTCCCTATCACCATTATGCCTTGGATCTGGTGCTCTGAATTCCAAGGAGAAGGAGCATTCCCTATTCCCTGGAACTTCCCCTCGAACCCTCATCCCCAAACCCTCTCCCAAAGATTCTTCAAAATTAAACTTAGAAAAAGGTAAAATAAAACGCAGGAACTTGCAGCACGACATTTTTCACAGAAAGACACAACATGCTGATGAAAAAGAACACACTTTTAAAAATCACCAAACAAATTGATAATAAAATTATCACTTAACTTTTCATTTTTTTCCTATGTGAGAACATCAAAAATAAACATAGAAATGTTTCTAAAAACTTATTCTCCTACACAGTTGAAAGGCAAGGAAGAACGTTTGACAGAGGTAAAAGATAGTTTCTCTTTGATTTTTTTTAATGTAAAAAGAACCTATTTGAATGTAACTATACTTTTTATGAAAAAAGTAACTACTTTGAGAAAAAAGTCTCAACAATGTTTTTAGATCTAATACTTTTCTAATGAAAACCTGCTGAAAAGCATTAGCATTAAATTTCTAGCAGAAAAGGTCCAGTGATGATCCGGATGATCGAGATCATAACACCCTGACATGAGCATAATCTTGCACATTATCCATGTAGTTATGGTAAAATCTAATTATTTTTCAAAGATTTAATATTCCATTTTATCTCTGTCATTAATAACGTAGTAGATTTTCCACAACTTTTGGGGGTTGAGATTTAGGGGTTTATGTATCTTTTCAGCTTGTTGGAATGAGATTAAGTAGAGCTTTGATTTCTAGCACCTTCTTTTCTTTTTATTTTTTTTTTCTCTTTTTTCTGCTTGAGGAATTAAATAGCCTGAACTCTAATTGAACTCAATTGAAATGAAATTAAAGCTCAAAGGAAAATGAAGCTGTGGTTTCAATGGTCACTGCAAAAATTTACAAATGAAGTTCCTGTTCAGAACAAAACAAAAACAAGCAAAGTTTTCTTGGTACAGGAAAATATTTAAATTAGTCAGGTCCACTGAAGTGCACTGTTCTGACATTTTTTTCATGTGGCATTTTTTTTTTAATATGTATTAAAAAGTTATTTCAACTTCTGAAATATTACCAAAATGCTGAAACTAGACATTTCAAATGTTTACTTTTGAGATTTGAAGTAATAAATTTGATAAAATATAAATAGTTTCACACAGGAGAAGCTTGCTGCTGCCAACTGAACCAGAAAAATCCATACATCCAAAGTATTCCAAAACATACTACTCTAAATACCTAAATATTTGAAATACCTAACACTGTCCTTTAAGTCCCATCCATATTCATACAAGTAAATATGTCCAGTTAAAGGTAAATCCATATACCATTGGGTTTTGAGTATAATGCCTAGCAAACAAATCTTATATAATGCAACAAATAATTGTGGAAAATGAGGAGGAAGCTCTCCTTATAGCAGCAAAATCATAAATCATTCAACTAATCAGAAGTCCATTCTTCTTCCTAAAGAGGGCTTTAATTGACCTAGTTTACAGGGGAAAAATACCCAAGAAATTTTTGAAAGAGTGGGGGAAAAAATGGAAAAAATGTTACTGCTTCCAGCGGATTCATAAATACAATCACTTCGCACTTTTGACACAGTGGTTTGCCACAATGTGACCTAAAACTACCTTGACCTCCCTGAAATCAACATTTTGCATTGAAATGAAACAAGAGACACGCTTGTTTTGATGTATGGCTGTGTGACATATGATAAATATTACATCACACAACCACAGAGGATGTCAATCAATATTTTTTTTTCCAGACAGCACTAAATGAACCATGGGTTCTTGCCTCTGAATGGTTCCTTTAAGGTACTACTTTTGCTTAAATGATTAATAAGAGACATATTGTCAGAAAACATACTTAAAATGAAAAACAGTAAACTGTAGAAATATCATTCATTTTTTAAGCAATCTCCTAGTGCAAATGCCACATAAATTTACATAGAGACAGCACTATTACCCTCCTGAAAGCTGGATAGTAAGCACACCTTCCTCTTAAGGGTGAAAACAATGAGAAAATATTTTATTAAATCGAGGCAATCTTAGTAAATAATAAAATGCTACGAAAAATGCTGAATGCAAAAGCTGGATAGAAGGTTAAAATATTGGGCTAACGATAATCTAGAGCTCCTTTTCACAGATCCAGGCTGGTTAACACAGAATATTCACACCCAAGACAGGCGCGTTGCTGCCAACTCTACGAGCACCATTTCAACCCTCGGCATTTAGCAAAACTCCACTGTGGCGCCCAATTCATGCTACTTTCCAATAAACCTGCCTTCAGGCTCCTCCACTTTCTACTGTGTTATAAGCCAGCTCCTACAAAAGAGTTTGGCCTATTTGAAGATGTAATCAGAGTTTTATAATGTAACTCTAAATTTCACGGATGACCTGCTAATAAAAAGGACGTTCTGTCTTTGCAAGGTTGGCACCAAACTGACCAGTGCTGCTTGGCTCTTACTTGCCTCACACAGAGCTATTTTCAGCCAATGTGGAAAATGCCAGTGAATGAGGACAGAACCCTTGTATCAGATGTGACTAAGAAAAAGGAGCTGTGATGACATTGCATAGAATTGTGCTATAATTAATGTCTCACTTGCCTAAAGGTTACAGCTACTAAAAGAAAAAAAGTGACCTCAGCAAACATTCCATACGTCTTGGATCTATACTCAGTGACCATCAGCCAAAGCTATTTTTATCCCTCACTTCACCTTCCTCCTCCACGCGCCAAAAAACACTCTCCTACACATGCAACTAAATCTCATCACTCATCAACATTTTGATTGAGCAGTGATATTTTATCAGACCTAAGTATTAATTTCCAAATGATCTTTTGTCTTATTGAAAATTACATTGTAGAAGTATACATAGATGATGACATATGATATGGAAATATTTATTACTTATTTTGCTTGATTTGGTTCTAAACACTAACTGCTTTAAGTAGAAAAGCACAATATATGAAGATGTGCTTTGTTCTGTGTTCCTTAATACTGCCTTGATAACTTCAGTAAAATAAACGTATTGCAATAACTAACTGTTAGCAAAAAGACAAAGTAACTGGTTACCTTAGCGTAATGATTTTTTATTGACTGTCACCCTTCTTGTAAGTAAGAGATGCCTTACCCTGGCCTTAAAGAAAGGCAATAGGTGCACACATATGAACAAGCCTATTCAGGAAAGCACAAGCACACATCTGCTGAACTTAAATTCATGGTGCATATTACTAAATAATTCTTGAACTAGAGTTCCCAAGAGCGAGCTCAGTGAAATGTGGTTATTCAAATTCCTAGGTGTTCACGGGGCACAGTGATTTCAGCACAGCAGTAGAAAATGGTTTGGGACTGAGCTTGGTTTAGTTGAGCATTTTTTCAACATTAAAAATTGCTTTCCCTCTTATATTTACAAGTGACGATACTAACCTGTACCTCTGGTAGTCATCTTCATCCTTGTCCTTGCTGACCAATTCATTCGGGCAGGCCACGTTTCCAAGCAAGCTGAGATACCGCAGCGAAGGCGCAACTTCAGCCAAATGATCCAAAAGGCTTTCTAATTCTGTTATGTGTCAAAGGTTGTGGGTTAAGGATTCAATGACATTAATGAAAAAAGCATTTAGAGTTGCATCACTGCTGATTTAAACATACATTTCAATAACTGACAATCAAATTTAGTATGGCACTCAGGAAAATGTCACATTAATTGTTCCAAGGGCAAACAGGGATAAACTGCAGTCAGTTTTTTGGCATGGAATGAAAGAATTTAGCTGTTTTGTCATTCTTTTCTCCCCCTTTCTTTCCTAGGTGGTTCACTACAAAACATTAAAACTTTGACAAAATGATGGATGCTGTGTGGTAAAATGGCTAGCAATTGCTGGAGCCATGAAACTTTTCCAGCATGGAAACAAACAGTTAGTTTCACAGCACATTCATCACTAATATATTCAGCCCACTGGAAAATGAGTTTAAAAAAAAAAGAAAAAGAAAAAAAAGTCATACCACCACAACCCACTTTCACTCATGGAATATAAATGCTTTGAGTGCCACAGCAACACTTTCATAATTACTCAATTAATATTTGTGAATAAATGTACCTTAAAGATTTCAGTGTTGCAACATAGCAGTGTTTTTATACATGAGGCTTTAAAGGTCTGTTAAGCATAAAAGTTTTCATTAAAGCAGTCTTATACTTAAGGTTACATTCCTCAGGAAAAATATGTATTAAAACAAAGATTGAAATACCTGTTAACCACCTCAAGAGTGGAAATCACAGCTTAAGTTTAGGCATAACCACTGTTCTCAAACATTAGCACTCTGCTGATTGAACAGAGCAAATTACTTTGTTAAAGAACAGTATTACAGTCACTCTGAGAGGCTCTTTCTATATATCCTCATTTACTTTAATTTACACACAAAGATAAAGTGGTGATTCTCAGGAAAGATGTTGTGTGTATGTGCGTATATAGTCTCTAATGCTTAAAAATTGACTGGCTTAGACAATAGTGATAATTATTCAAAACCGTTAAAGGCATTTTTGTACTCTGTTCTCATCTACTGCTGCTGTTACGGACTACAACTACTGTTTTAAATCCTCAGTTCACTTGTGCTGCTATTATTTACACTTGATTTATGTGTTTCTGTTATCTTTGTTATTTTTAGCTGATGGAATTTACTTTATTTCTTCACCTCAATATCTTAAGGGCAACAGAAACAATACAAATGGAAAGAGCAGCTTCACGGTTAAAAATGTGGTCTTCTTTGTAAGCTAAAAATTTTATTTTCTTTCCAAACATTTAAGAAGTTCATGCTGACAACTACTGGTTTTAATTTATTAGAATAAGTCTATCTACACTCATTGCTAATGTTCTGTCTCAAAATCTGAGATATCCTACTCCAATATTTTGTACAAATGAGTAAAACAGTTTGTAATTTTTAAGACCAAAAGGGCAGATTTTCATCCAGCAAGGCCACCGTATAGAGGGCTATGGCAGCGAGAAACCAGATTTCATACCCTTTACGAATCAGCAGAAAGATTTCCTCAAATCTTAGGAAGCAATCACCCAGACCTTAAGAAAAAAATGTCTCGTTGTAGCATTGTATTATAGAATGCTTCCTTGTTAGCTGGGATGGAGACCCAAATGTAATTTTGTGATAATTCTCCATTTCTCACATTGGACCTCTAGCTCACACATAAGCTTTTAAAGTGAAGTATTTTCATGGTTCTTTCAGGAAGTACGTGACTGTGATGGGAAGGTCACAAACTACTTTTCCACACATGTTCAAGTTAGAGGTTTTTTAAAAATTTCCAAAGACTTTTGGAAAAGTGTTTGAATCTGGCACCATCTCTCAGCCAGGAGAAACACTTAATTTCTTGCAAGACTGCTTAAGTTGCGAAAAGGTTCCCTGGAAGAAATAGTTTATTATTACAAAAGGCAGTTATTTCCATAATGGCAACTGCACACAGGGGGTTAGTTATTGCAAGGCTTAGATCTTATCTGGCCTTTTCTTATTAAAGAAAAAAATGTCTTTCCTTCTTCTGTGGAGTAAACAGGCAGACATTTCGCTTGTCAGGTCAGCAGAGCCTTTTCTGGGGTTGAACTTTTTCTCCCTAACAACTTACTGAATGTTGAGTAAGATAAACGGATCCCAATTTCCATTTGGCCATGAAGGTTTGGGGGGGAATATATCCAAAGTTATTTAGATAGGCTATGATGAAGAGTAGCACCAACTGAAATTTACAAAACAATGTAAGCCCGTGCATCAAAATCCTGTGGAAGGCATAAGGGGAAGCAGCCCCAAACTCACTAAGGCTCTTCAGTAAATTACAGGAGTTCATAACCTGCATCTCAAACATCTAAATTCCTCTAAATTTGGAAATTGGCGTTCAGATGCTAATATATCACATCTAAATACCAAACAAAATCAAAATACCTCCACAAAAATTCTCCCAGGCAAGGATGACCAGGAATTATACAGATCTGCTACACTGCAATTCTATGCAAGACTCACCAGATCCCCTCTTTCTTATCACTTGCACATTTCACCTTACTGAAATAGATATTTAGCAGCCTGCTATTCTTTCAGGCTGAGCTGCAGCCGAAGCACACAAGTATATGTACACAGCTGGACAAAACCCAGGAATCAGATACCATCACCCAAAATGTAATGCAATTTACAGTAAAGTTGAAGCTTTGCAGACTTGCAGTCCCAAAAGCACTGGACACCAGCAACAGTTGCCAACATACTAACCTGTGGCTCCTGACAGTCAAATCTTTCTGCTCGATTAATGTATATCCTAACCGAAACAACCACAAACAAGTATGGATTATTTTTTTAAAGGAGCACCATACACTTGCTATCATCCTGTTATCCTTTACAAAACATGTATGTAGAAATTAATAACATTCTTTATGAATTCTCATGATTAAATGCTGCTCTGAGATGAGTCACAAGTTACCACATATTTTAATAAATAAATAACTAAATTATATGCTTATTTTAAAACACAATACTGAAACTATAAAATTCCACCAAAAATGTAAAGTCCTTCTAAAACTATGCCAAACACAGAGGAAGTAAAATGAAAAGCCAGACTAAGTTTTTATTCCCAGCTTCCTCTTCATGGTTTATTGTTGCAGCCTGAAGAGTGCCATCCTGGTGCAGCTGAAGCCAAAGAGCTGCAAAATCCTGCTGTGCCCTTTCTGAGATGGATTTCAGCTCCATTCTCTTCACAAAGAAAAGCCACAATTAAATCCATGCATGATATTAGTCCAGTGTTATATATTTATTTGAAGCTCAGCGATGGGAGCCCTGAAGTGGTTTTTCTGTAAGTCAGTGTCACTGGCTCTCATGTTCTCTTGTAACACTCATGCAAATACATTATTTGAAAACTGTTTTAATCTGCCCCCGTTACGCGCCCCCCATTATGCAACACGAACATGCTGCAGCACCACAATCCATCTCTTAATTCCCTAGTATTACCACCAACCAATTAATATCTTTCTTTCTGAAGAACATTAAATAAAACAAAACAAAAAAAAAAAATTTAAGCACTCTAGTCCTTTGACTCACAAGACAAGACATGAACTCTCAGCAGTTATCCAACATATAAGTCCCTTGCAAAACCACATTCTGGTTGCCATGAATATTTAATGGAAATTTTTTAGAGATACTTTAAAAGCTGATGTCCACCAAGAGAGTATACTGGCTTCTTGCACTATTTTCAGTTAAATTAGGGAAATATTTGCAAGAAATGGTCATCTCTTACACTCAAATTTTTAAAGCCTCTTTTTCTAATCCTACACTCAAATAGATTGACTTTATGCTTGATGCTTTCTATTCTTTCCTGCCATTTTCTTTTGAAAAGATTGTAGAATTGCTAGAATTTGAATCGTTTGAACATATTGTAGAATTGCTAGAATTTGCAAAATTTTAGCCAACCCGTAGTCCTAAAACATTCCCAGTTGCAAGAGAGCTTAATAACTTTCTATAATTAGAGCTTTGGAGGTTCTTGGAAGCAAAAAGACAAAACAAATCAGCTTTCCATTTAAAATACTCCTGACAAAAAATGCACATAGAGAACATCAGAAATACCACAGAGTTTAAGACTATTGTTGAAATGCACAAGATCACAAGTCTTCTATCAACCAAGTGCCTTTCATGAATATGCTGGAATCAACCAAACACTGAAACAGCTATATAACATTGTTGCTGGCATCATAAATAAGCAAGCTACCTCTATTTATTCACATTTGAAACCTTCACTTCAATTAAATTTATCACAAACATGATGTAGCAATCACAAGTGATTCCCCAGGCAAATAGCCTTGAAGCAGAAGTTACCAATCCCCCTCTGAATGCAGTGTGAAAAGATCTTTGCCACCTGAGCGCTTTTCCATTAGAATGTGGTAGGTCTTCAAGGTTGGATAACCACAGAAATAGCTTGCAATATGCAAGTATACATCTTCCCCTTCTCTCTGCGCAGTGGGATGTCACGCCTGGTCATTTGTATTCCATATTCTGGCTTGAACCTTATCTGGTAGAGGGACAGGGTCTTGAGTAAGCAAGAGCAGCTAAAATTCTTATTCACTGGTTTGAAAACCATTCTGGATAAGAAGGAAAAGGTGCAATCCAGACAGTCATTAACTAAGTCTACGCCTCTTATGGATAACTTCCTGCATACTGAATATTGGGTGGCAGGGGAGGGGCAATAACCTTATTCCAGCTACTATTAATTTGCTCTGAGTGGCAGTTGTGCTCTTCAGGATCTTTAACAAAGCCTGTGGTGGCTGCCCTGCTTATTCTAGCACCTGGTTTCAATGCTGTTAGGTAAACAAACATGAGAAAAAGAAATGCTTCCACAGTGGGGACCAAATTACATTTCTGGCTCCCCAGAGAGGCCCAGGCTAAAACCGTTCATCCTTCTCTTTTTCTTCTTCTTTTTTTAATGCCAGGCAACACAAAGGCAATCAAGAATAAAGCCACAATTCACAACTGCTAAGAGTTCTGACAATCAGTGTTGAACTGGTCCAATCAAGGATGCAGAGCTGGACAAGGAATTGCCTGGCCTGATGATGACCTCTTTCTTTCCTAAATGCTTGGTATTAGGCATTAACATTACTTATTCTTTGCTTCTGGCCCTTCTTATTCTAGAAGGAAGGTGATTTTGAAGGTGATGAAGATAGACATAGACAAGGCTCCACAGTGGTTTACAGAATTTGCCTAGTGCTTTGGCTCATCAAGTACTGTGGTTCTCTGACAAGCCAATCCCAAACTTGGTCAAATCTGCAAGCACAGCATGGAGGGCGCTCAGAAGTTTACACAGGAAGACTTTGGAACCATTGCGTAGATCTCTGCTCAGTGGAGACAGTGATCTACACACCACAGGAGAAAATTTATGCCTTTAATATATTCACTCAAACTAAATATCATGTCCATAGGTCATAACATAATGAGAGATTGGTCAAAGATTGAGACTTCTATGCCTTTAAGTACTTCATAACAACATAAGAACCAACACATAGAGAAAATAAACAACAGTGTACATTTAGGGTTTAAAAAAATTCGTAACTCTCAGGTGTTAGCACAAGAACACTATGAGGACAGATAACACCAGAAGTGTATTCTTCAGCTGAGGTACTGGATCCATCCTGCTTTCAGAGATAAGATTCAAGAACATATAAACCATAGGTCTGAATTGGGGTGATAACTCCTCTTGTCATAAGTAATACATATATCACTACTGGCCTTCTGCCCAGCTCTGGATTTCCCACTCAGTAGTGTGAAATATTTTGATTTTCCTCTAAGTCATCCAAAATCAGGACCTAGATTCAGTGTCTGCATTCTACATTATTGTAAATCAATTTTGGTATCAAAACTTATGGAGTATATAAAATATATGTTAAATGGATGATCAGTTCAATAGATTAAATAAAGGAATAGAGCTTTTTAACTTACAGAATCTTAGATCTGGTTCATATCAATCCTGTCTATTTTGAAATGAGGCAGTGCATACCATCAGGTTTTCAGCATTCAGATACACATATGTGAAAAACCATCTTTGCTGCCCTTCTGAATAACTGTGCAGGAAGTTCTATCAAATACTAAAAACATTGAAATATCAGAGAAATTTAAATCTCATTGTAACAGCAGTCCCTGTTATCATGGTGAACAGCCATGAGGCCTCACACTGGCGGTGCACATACAAGGGGACAATTCTGTCTCAACGTTACCTATCTGACTTTTATTACCTCGTGGACTGTTACTACCTCACTTTGTGCAGAAGTGAGCCTTCCCATGCCCAATACGGGAGACTTCAGTTGTGAGGCTTCCTCCAGCCCCTACCACATCTTGGTCTGCACAGCTTTCTGCCATCCATTGGGGGTCTAACAGAGAAACTATGATGATTTATATCCCAAGGCAAGTCTGTAAAAATTATGTATATATTTATATCTATCTATATATATATATGTGGGAACATGTGCACATATATATTAGTGACACACAATCCAAACTGCACCATGTTGATAGCTATCCGTCATGTTTTTCAGCTATATAGATTGCATTCTAAAATATGTTTTCAATAGACTGTAGAGTACACAAAGATCTCGACACGCTAGGTAGGAAACCTTTTAAAATAACGTGTGGGTTTTTTTGTTTTGTTTTGAATTAGCTTCCTTCACCTCTAGGTGAAAAATCATGGCTAGATTTTAACTAAAATAAGCAACTGCTCTTTGAAGAAATAATGCTGGATGATTCTTCTATGAATTTACTTGATTTATAGATAAGTTTTCACATTTGAGCAGTATACCTAGGCATTTTTTTTAAGAGATATCAAATGGTATTTACATGTACAATATCACACAGTACATGAACCATGCAAAAGGAGTAGAAAGCTCCTATCAGGACAATCAGAACAGGACCTGGATTAAAATAACACCAGAATAAAGGGAGAGAAAGAGCAAACAGAGTATAATAATATTAATTATCCAGGAAAGACACACAGGAAAGTTCTCTCTCATATGAGATTTAAAGTTAACATACTATTCCAGTTTTCACAGGGTTCTTTTTGTTTGCTTTCATCTCTCACTTTCTATATATATGTGTGCGTATGTGTATATTTATATAATTTTTATAAATGCATGCATATATCTGTAAATGTTTATATTGGCAGTACTACACTGATTACACTTTTACCTCATATCAGTATTCTTTGCTCACTTGTGTCCTTACTATAGTGCTACCATAAAATCCTAAACAACATTTCCTGTGATATTTCATTATTCTATTAAATGTACATAAATGTTCATATAAGAACATTCTAAGAATAATTCTACAGGGAAATGATTGCTCAAAAGTGGCGATTGTATTTCATGAGAGCCCTTTTTCAGCTACGAGAGCCACACTGAAGAGAGAACTCTGAAGGTCCTCCATCCTTCTGCAGGCTGCTCTGTCTTCTCTGCAAGAGATCACTGAGCCCTCAGGCTCAAACTACCCACGGAAAACAGTGGATATTTTCTCTTCTCTAGGCAGCTTGCATGCGTTAAATGCTTTACGAGCATTTGTGCAACTCTGCTGTTATGTCACAGGCAGGAGACTACAAAATATACATGTTATTTCTATAGGTAGCTCAAAGTTCTAAATTCATAATTTTAAGACTGGATTTTAAAATAATTTCCTAGGACAGATCTAATCCTGTTTATCATGTGATCATCATCTTTCTGAGCTTATGCACTTGATAACAATATGTCTTTTTTTTTTTTTAAACTAACAGACAACTTCAGAAAGCTCTACTGACCAGATTTTTTTCCTCTGACCTTGTTGTTCACTGAACTCTTATTCAAAATACCTTCCCTCATTTTGCTAAGGGCAATCTTCCTCTTTGACTTCCCCCTCAAACCCTAAACACGTATCCTTTTGGCTCTGACAGCCAAATTCACACTTTGGTTTTTGGTTGAAGGCGACAGGATGCCTGAGACATATCATCACCCATAGTCTTAGGGAAAGAGGTTCTCATACATTTTTCATCGGTGCAGGCCCAAGTCAGGTTTGACTGTATCAGCAAACAGTTACCCAAATCCAACCCTCATAATCCCATCCTTAGCCAGAAATCCAGCCAAATGCCTAGGATAATAATGATCTTCATGGCACAAGGGGCACTCTAGGCAAATTTCCAGGGCCCCAAAGAATAAAAGTTACCCCGCTGTTGTTTATTTATACAGTCCAAATTAAGTGCAGAGGTCACAGAAGCCGCAGCTATTTTTATGCTCCTCAGTAGGAGGATTTTGCTTTGGTAGGAGGTAACTGACTTGCTGTTTACGCTGCCTGCAGCTGAGCAGCCTGGTCCTCAGCCCGCTTGCAAGGCGAGGGCTTCCACACCCTCTGCTCTAAGACCCTGCAGGCCTCCCTTGGCCTTTGGGCTACAGTTTGACAGCCCTGGTCTTTGGCAAAACCTTCTATTACACATCTTGCATCTCCATGAGGGCCAGCGTATGGGAAAACGTTTAATAATTAAGCCCACGGCCAGCCCTTGGAGATAACTAGTTTTTACAGACCATTATCTAAGGGCGTACAGACCAGGGGTTCTGATTCAGCAGATTACTTAGGCAAACATTGAAACATTTATTCTGAATAAACTTAAGCGGGCAGTAACTTCAGGCACGTGGAAATGGGCCTGGTTGGTTATGAATGGAACTAACCATCCTTCTGAACACTTTAATGCGTATCAAGGCCTTGATTTGGGCTAACTTCGGTGCCGATCTCTACAGCGGGAACATCGAGCTGCTCTTCCAGAGCAGCCACCGAGCAGCACGCAGCACCAGCCCCGTTTAACGGGCCCGCGCCGTTATTTCGCGTGGGGCTCCGCGCTGCCCCGTCGCGGTTCGGGGGCGCTGCGCGGACGGAGCAGCGCGCCGCGGCGCCACTAGGGGTCAGCCTGGCACAGAGGCCGCGCGAGCGGCGGCGCCGCGGCGCGCACCCGCCGCATTGTCTGCGCTGCCTGACAGGAGAGGCTCCTCCAGGGCCGTAACTTAGATCTCACCCTGAAACGGAGCAACAGGAAGATATAACGGCGCATTTCATTTATGAATGACCTATAATAAATTACTGTGAAGTATTCCAGGTGCCAAGCGCGAGAATGCTTTGTCTGCGCAGGAACGGTATTTCACCTACTTTAATTTGGCTGACACGTAAAACTCATTTGACATTTTGCAGGTATTTCTTTGAAAGGATATTTGGTTCTTGTTGAGCGTTAAGGTATGGAGGTGCGGTAACCTGGGCAGCAGAAGGTCGTTTCCGAGTAGGTTGTTGTCCAAGATCAGCTCCTCCAAAGAGCCGAACGTTTTCAGTCCTTCCAGTGACCTGCAAACGACAAAGGCAACAGGAAAAATGATACTCCAGTAAATCAGGGAGGCCATTATGAGCTGAAATAAATATTTTAACCTTCCCTTTCAGGAGTGGGAATAGTTTTGGTTGGGGCCTGTCAGGCGAGTGAATGACAAGAATTAGTGGCGAGGGGAGTGCTGGCACTGCAACACATCCTTCACGAGCTGGCAGGATGAAGGATGGGGGTCACTTAGTGAGTAGCCAGGATCCAAAACAAAAGGCTTCAGATATGGGGCCTGCAGGATGAATTTGTCAATGTCTTGTGCCTTCAGGCACCCAGCCTCGCCTGACCCTAACCTCCATTCCCAAGATAAATAACTCTGTCACAGTTCACCTTCATTCCCTGGACACAAATTTAAGTTGTCATCCATCATTTCTGCCAAGAAATATCATACCCCGCTAACAATAATAAATACAACTTCAAGTATCATTTCTTAGCAGTTACCTTACATGCAATAATAGGAAATGGAGAAGGGATTTTTTTTTTTATTAACCACTTAATTTGCTTCTCCTCAAGTCCCTGCAAACAAAATAAAATGTTCTGTACAACATAAAATGCAGAATTACCCCAGCCAGAAAAGGCATTTGCTTTCTTTTCAGAACTTGCTGTCCCACTGTCAAGCCACAGGTCAGACTGCAGAGAGCAGCTTTAAAAAAGGAGCAGTTCACAACATGGAAGTACAGATGAGGGGCTGTAAATAAACAGGATTCGGGAGGTATTCATTCCTCCGAGAGCAAAGCACAGGAAAAAAAAAAAAAAAAGAGCACTTCGGAGCCTTGTTAAAGCATCCATTCCAAACATGATTCTTAATGCCTGCACATTCCAACAGGAAAAAAAAACCCACACATTAATCTAGTACGACGCATGGTATACAGAGCATACGCACAGACACACATTCACAGCTCATTCACCTACCAGACACCTAGAGATATGCTGAGATTGCATGACTTGACAGCTGATCTACTACTATGCCTACCAGTGGGAAGATCATCACTGTTTCTCCTGGCTGTTTTATAAAATGTGATGAATAAGGGAGATGCAGTCTGTACTATTTATTCACTTCCCAATGACATTTATACGGAGGGGATTTCCTCTCCTTCCCCCAGTTTTTGGCAAGGAGCAAAACAGAGCCAAGGTCTCTGCTGAAGGGTCCTAGAAGTTGTGCTACTACTGGAAAAAAATTTTAAAAAAAATAGAAAATAAGAGTTTCAAACTAGATAGTTTAACATTCACTGGGTCCACAAAGACACATCCGTTGTAGCTGCAGCCTTTGAAGCACAGGTAGAACCGGCGCCCTGCCCTACAACTAGTTCCCCTGGGAAAGCTCCATCCAGCTCCATGCTCTCCCAGCACGGCAGTTGTGTGCGAAGAGGCTGCATCAAGCCACTTGTTTCGGCAAAAGGCGGCCCGACCGACTCGGTTTTGCCAAAGTCAAGATCAGAGATGTGCAAGCACGTCAGACACTCCAACGCTTTCCTCCAAGTACCTTTAAAAGGGAAAACAATCCAGGGGGAGTAACAGGGAGTCTATCAAGCTGCTATGAGTTTTCAGTTCGGTTTATTTGACAAACCTAGTTTAGCAAATTCCCCTTAAATACTCTTTATTATATAAATAGTGGATTATTTCCAAACCTCACATTCTAATGTACGACTTGGACTTGCCAGAGGAGTTCAGCGAAGGCCACCTCCTTGTCAACACCACGGAGCCTTATGGGATGTTAATAGGTCCTTTGTGACAAAACATCGCTGGGGCTCTGGTCAGTGTCAGCATCCAAATACACATTGTTCCCGAGTTATGTTATGCAAATATAATACCCTTATCATCTGAATCAGTAAATGGTTGGCAACTGGCAAGGAGAAGAAAGCGCACATCCAAAACTGCTGCAGGGGAGGCGTAAAACAAAATGACAAGGCATGAAGTGGGACAAAAGGCCTCGAAACACTAGAGGGAGTTGCCTATTGAAACAGCCTTTCTTTCAAAAGCGCAGGCTGAATACAAGGGTACTAGTTTCATAGATAGGCAGAGAAAATTGTGCGCAAATCTCCTTACACCTGTCTGGTTTTGATAATTTTTGCCATGTAATGTTATTAGCTGCTCAGTTAAAAAGGAGCTGTGTTACACAGGGGGTTGCTTATTAATTGTTGTTTTCATGTCATCAGAGCAATGTGCACTTGGTGATTTAATCAGCTAAATTCAGAGCCCAGGGAGGTGGGAGGGGTTGCCACGGTACAGGACAAGAGTATGGACATTAACATAAATTTACATCCATATGTTATTTCGCTATTTGCACAGTTCTGATGTGATTTTTTCACCTTAAACAGGAGGGAAAAAAAAAAAAACCAACACCAAAACAAAGCTGTTAAGAAAGTTGGTAAAGTTAAATATATCTCTATGTTGGCTACCATTCGGTGATATTGGCTACCAAATACAAAACAAAATCACCAACACCATAACATACAAGGAAACGTTTCGCAGCAGGGACTGAAATATTTCCTCTGTGCCTGGAAGGCCAACGCCGTGTGCCCAGTGCACACAAGAGACGCAATGCTGCAAACTCCAGCAAGTCCCAGAACTTCTGTAGGCGGCAATTCCTCATCAGCAGGTGAGCGACAACGCCGCCTGCCTGGGGAAGGATGATGGCATTAGTGAATTAGCCCACGCAAAGCATTTTCAGAGCACGAGGTCGAAATCTACAGCACCAGGAAACGCTGATGTTTTTATTTTCACTGAGGGCAAGGTAGTTATACTAATGTATTCACACTGTTTCCTTCCGAGCACGTTACAAAAGAGCAAAGCAGGAGCCTATACACAGCATAGCAAAAAAACACCCTAAAAGACACGAGCAGGTATAGAGAAGGGAATCCAACTGCCCCGAGAAAGAGCGCTATCCTGAAGGCAAAGCCGGGCTGCCTCCCCACAGCACGCAGCAGAGCCCGTGCAGAGGGCAGGGCGCAGGTAGCCGCTCGCCCGGGGAGCCGACGAGCGCCTCGGCCGCATGCCGCAGGTCGCCGGTGCCCGCTCGGGTGACGCGGGAGCTGCCCGTGCTGTCACCCACAGGCACCGCTCCGGCCGCCCCGGCGCCCGGCGCTCCCGCAGGAGAGCAAGTGCTGCCAAGAGATTTCCATTGCAATTTCCAAAGCCACATCAAACCGACAAAACATCACAACGCATTCGGCTCTGCCTCATTCAAACCGAAAAAACTTTAAGTTTCCACTGTAATTAACCCTATCCTCGTTAAGATAATTATGATCAAGCTCCCTGTCACAGCTAATATCGCAGCATCATTGCCTATGGCTCACGCTTTGCCCTCATTAGCTTACAAAAACACTGTGCTAAACAGGAAAGTGACTCCCTCTGCAAAATGACTTAAGATGCTCTGCAACCAGACAGTAAATAATCCTCTACAATACAAAGATCTCACAAATGTCATTTTATCCAAGTCCTTCAGCTAATCAGCATGATTTCTTCCAGCTTTCTTTTTCATAATTCATTCATGATTTGCAGCAAAGTTTTAATCATAAAGGAATGTCACTGCTGAGATTTCTTTCCGTACGTGCATGCATGGCAATTGTCAACTACACTATTCCTTACAGTCCCTCTGGCACGACGGGGATTCGGTTACACGGGAACTACAGAGCAGCTCTTCATTTCGGTAATATTTGACAATGAGAACATGAGATTTTTAGAAACACAAAGCAACAGAGATCTCTCAAATAATGGCCCAGACCTTGCCACTGTGGCACTGTCCTTGTCCACAAGAGCAATCTGTTCAGAAGTGTATTCCAAAGAGAAAATGTTCCTCACGGTTTACCCCACCCCTCCATTAATAAGACAGCTGACTCATTTCTAATGACTTTTTCCTCCTGTTTAACAGGAAAAGAGAGAGCAGTTAACAGTATGTAAATGAGCGAGTTTGGCTTTTGCCTTTAAATTGATTTGTACTCTGTTGACAAGAGATAGCCATTACCAGAAGTTAAAGACAGAGCTGTTGAGAACGAAAAGCTTTTTAAAATACCTCTTTCCTGGCCTTTTGTGTTTTAACAAATTAAAGAAGAGAACAATCACCGTGAGAACCCTAGTAGCAGATAATTTCAGTATTTAAAGAATATAATTGTAATTTCCACTTCCAACACCTGCCAGCCAAGGAGCACAAAGTATTTAAAAAAAAAAAAAAAAAAATATTAATGAATTACAGTTCAAAAACCGGCTGGGCTTAAAACTCCATTTTCTAGTAAAGCAGGCAGAGGTTAAGTGACTAGCCAAAGGTGACCCTCAGCAATTTTCTAGGAGAGAAGAAATAAAGCACAGAGCACCTGACTTCCAGTCCTATGACTTAACCTCAACACAACAAAAAGCAACAGATAAATGTTACACACACGTGAAAACATAACGTAGACACACGCATAATTTTAGGTTCTAGGGAGGTGAAACATCATTTCGGCTTTACTTGCTACGACTCCTGCTCAATGTTAAATTTGATTTTAATGGGAAATACGGCTCCCAAACAGGGCAGGTGGGGAGGAGGTCTCCAGACATGAGACCTCTCACTGTTACAACCAGGCAAGTAAGACGAATCGACGCTCCGGGTATTTCCTGCGTGCTAAGATAACGGTGGCTGGGAAGCTACAAGCAGAGCATCATAAAATGACCTCTACACCCACCGAGCGTCGCCGCTTCTCTTTTCTGCAGCCGTTCCTGGTGTGTGCACCCCTTTCCTCTGCCCGAGAATCCATCCAAGGAGAAGGCAGACAGGACCAAGTCACAGGTAGCTCTGAGGCAAATTTTAGACCATGGATGTCAAAGGATCCCCTAAACTGCAGCATTACAGCAGATTCTCTAGGTAGTTTTCTGGTTTCAGGAAACAAATATAAATACTGCTGAAGGAGTGTGAACCAGCTCTCCATCAGGAGAACTTTTTGAAACTCTGGACTATACAAGTCATATTGATTGAAAAAAAAAAAATACATAATTTTGTTCAACAAAGAACAAGCTTGCCAATGTCTGCCCAAACATGCAATGCCCTGCTCTACCTTGTATCAGGAGGCATGTTAGTATTTTGCAAGCCATTTAGAGAGGGGAGTCTATATCACTTCCAGTCAATCTCCTTCCAGCTTTCTGATTCTGGTATATTGAAAATATATATGTATGTAAAAATTATACTGAAAATACATGGAAAATATTTGGAAGCAGCTATCTAAATAGAACTTAAGACCAAACTGTGAGGATGGCCTGCAGGAGAGAAAATGGAAAGAAATGAAGAGACCAGAATCATTAAATACTTATCCCTTATAGTGAGCTACTGAGATTAAACCTACATATTTGAAATACAAGTTTTCCAAAAAAGACAAAGAAATGCTTCCCTGTAAGAAAAAAATTATATCTGTGTCACAAACTGGATCCACACTTAGTCTTAGAGCATTTTCATCCTGATGCTCATAAACAGCTGACAGATGCACAACAAAGTGAATATCCATCCCTCGTCCTTCCCCTTTCCTTATACATAGGAAACGTAAAACACTACCTGTGATACCCTATAACCACAAAGACTATAATGAAAACATCTTATATGACAACAAATTGGAGCTATGTAATCACTCTGACATTTAAGTGGCGGCGACTCATGAAAATCCAGCATCTACATGTGTTTTTAGAGACTTGCTCTAAGCCTTACGCTGCAAATTCCATTGCTAAGAAAAAGCCAAAACTACTGATCTTTTCCCTCTCCACCAAAGAATAACCACCCAATCTCCAAGTCCCAAAGAAAACAAGACTAAAAAAGACAAAGAGTCAGTAAATAAATAGACAAATGCACAATCATGTCTTCTGGATGCCAAACTTGAGAAGTTTGCAACGTGCATTTTCAAATCCTTCCCTACAAACTATTAAATCTAAATGCTGAGATTTTGCTATTAGGCAGCAGCTCCCCAAATGATGCAATTATCTGAAAAACAGCAGTGCAGATTCATCTCATCTGTCGGCAGGAGCCAGGTTGTTCATAGCTCCTTGCCTCTGCTGACAACAGATGGGCACTTCCAGAAGGTGCCTCACACCTTCAGGTGAGGCTCAGCAAAGTACATACATTTGGGAGGGAGGAACTTGTCCAGTAATTTGTAATGAAAGGAGAAGAATTTACAACATTAAGGTAAAATAAGCTGTTACAACTGCAACCCATAAACAATGCATAATAAACCTGGTGAAATAAGCCTAAAAAAAAAAAAAAAAAAAAAAAGTTTTATTTAATGGATCAAAAACTCAGAAATCTGGGCAGTACTGAAATCTCTGAAAAGAAATGGAAAGTAAA
>PTEX01000107.1:361534-395734 GCA_003342815.1 Eudromia elegans
AAAAAAAAAAAAAAACTCGTATAACGTCTTCTAAAAAAAAAAAAAAAAAAAAAAAAGCAGCCAAATTCACATACTCACAAGAAACATCTCATTTTAGGTCAAGCATTCAGAAGTTTAACCATTCTTTCCCACCAAAGTATAGTCAAAAATGATCATTTATTTTTCTGGGTTAACTTTAACCATGAAGCTGACCAGGCTGAATGGGATGGGGCTCAGTTTCTCTTCTAATGAACCTCTTAAAGTCTCAGATTTCACTATGTGTATTTAATATGGCTCTATTCAAGAGGGAATCCCAATAGCAGAGCTCCAGCTTTTCCTGCCTTTCACGTTTCCTTTTGGTGACTTTTTCCCCTATATTACATCTTCAGGATTAAAAACGCGGATGTTTTATATGATGTTACTGTTACAATTCTGTGCAAGTTTAAATAAAATGAAAATCAGTGTAATAATCTAGCCTGAGGCAAGCAGGATTTCACATAAAACAAGAAATATTCTAAGATGATACTAAGTAGATCGGAAAATGAGGTCTTAGTCATCTAATGACTGAACAACAATCGTGCAGCAAAATACAGTTTGCACAACATAGCTTAAAGTTACCTAGTAGACAGCTAGTGACTCTATGAATTCTTATTTTATCAAAGGCCATTCTGTAAAAAACACCACTAGAAAGTCACCACAGTCCGATTTTGACAATATTCCTAAGCAGGGACTTAAACACCCTCTGTGAAAAATAACAAGGTTGGAAGGTCCGAGGAAAAACTTGGGATGTCTCTTTTGCTTCATTCGCCTTTTTCCTCAGTGTTAACAAGGAATTCAATCATAATAAAACAAATGCCCTCAAAGTCAATTAGAAAAAAAATGCAAGCACTGCCATTTCATGAACTTGAAAGAATTCAAGGAAGTATAAAGATTAGAAACAGTAAAAGAACAAATCAAGCTTTACAAATATAAACCTATTTGTTTTAAAGAAGGAAAAAAAAAAATCCTTAAGACCCTATAATGTAGTTATTCTTAAAAGCCCCTCTCAGCTCCATGTATTGAGACCCTACTTATAATTCTTCTTAAAAAAAAAAAAAAGTATTATAATGGAAATATAAGCAAATGCGAAGGCAGGGCCCTAATGAAAGCATTACTGTATCTCGGATCAATCTGTCACTCTGCAATTCAGACAGCAACCTGACGCCTCCCCTTTTTGCACCGGGAAGGGGGGAGTAACAAGCCCATGGAGTGAGCAGAGTAAAGCCCATTTCGACTACCAGTGTGCTGTGTGAAAGGGGAAAAGAAAAGTAATTTTTCTCCCATCTTCCACAACAACCAAGGCTGAGGATTGACAAGCAAATTGACGCACTGCTCAGAGGGCAAAAGATAAATGTTTGATGAATTGGCCATTGCTGGAGGAGTGATGGGCTTCATATGTGCATAATGGACTAGCTGCCGTTCAATTCAGATTGCCTGCCAAGATAAGAAACCATAATGAATGGACCAAGCACAGCCTGTGCCATAAGAAAGTATAATCTGACTAGTTTTAATAAACTTAATAAAAAAGATGAAGCAGAGAGAGGCAAGAAGACTGGCCTTTGTGACCAGCTGTGAGAGGTGAGAACAACTAATAGACTCCTCAAGCCCGATAGGAAAAAATTGTTAACGGACGTAACATTGGATCCCTCATCAGTTAAAAAAAAGAAATATCTTTGGAACGACTGAAAAACATAGGGACGTACATATGCACACATCACAGATACTGTCGTACTTGTTACACAGCATATTAACTGCTATTTATTTGTTACTTGCTTCTGCTATCTACCCTGCTTTGTCCTCCTAATCTCCTTCATGCCCTTTGCATGGGCTCTTACTCTGCAGTCAGATCCACACAAGAAGCTGTTTTACCAACAGCTCCTTGTAACAAAACAGGCTCCTCACTGTAACCCTACAGGAAGGTTCTGGCTGCACAACTGCACTACTAACTTCTACCCCAGCGGGAAAACATCTGCTTTTATCAGCAGAAGTGCTCACAGGCGGTGCAATTTCACTTGCTTTTGCAAGCTATGTCTCTGCCAAAAACGCGAATTTGCCTGTACAGTTAGAGTGGAAAAGCCCTGCAGCACAGACTAGGCCACGCTCCCAGCACAAGTCCTCCCGGTCCAGGACTCGCCACCTTCAGTGACCATCTGCACCATAACCTCAAACTCGGCACCTTTCGCACCTCAAACCAGCACCGTGAAAAGAGGTAAAGAACTCTTTACTTGCAGCATTTTACAACAATATTATTAATCAAAATACGACTTTTCCTCTTGAAAAGAAGTCAGTATGCCCCAACAGCGGCCACGCAGAGCCGTGGGTACGTAACGATGTGAAGCCCGGCTGTCACCACCATTTTTGTGGCGAGTAGCACACAGCAGCATAGAGCAGCACAAGGACATTTGTGCTTTTACTTTCCCATTAGCCGAGCCAAATGAGTAACAGTGGCTCGCTCTCTGGAGCCTACCTGCCAGGCTTTGACTGATAGTGCTAAAGAGGGCAATGTGAGAAAAAACAGCCCTGACCTTAAAAGCAGCAGCATTAGGCCAACAAGCTAGGTCTTTGTTAACGTTGCACACGCACGCACACATGTGTGCATGCATACACATGTGTAACATGCCACACTGGACCAGGCAGAACCAGTTTTCTCCTTTAAAAAACTAGGACAGAATACAGAGAGCTCCAGTGGACCAAGGGAAACGCACTAGGCAAAACAGCACGTCTTTGTTTTGTGGTGCTTTTTCTTTTTGCCTCCTTTACTTTTCCTTTGATGATGAAAAATAAATAAGGAAACATGAAATCGTCTAGTCGGGTAAGTATTCAAATTACCACCCCCTTGATGTCACTTATGTAGCCTCTACCATATTTTAAGCAGAAATGATTATATGCAAGACGGATGTCTAGTTTTCAGTATAAATTTTATCTAACTGCGAAAGGAAAGTAACTCATTATCAAGCAGCTCAGTACGGCTCCCACTACTGAAGAAAATAAAGTTTTACGACAAGAGGGGTCTCTCTCCTCTCTCTCCCCGCGAGTGAGAAAGTGAGTGCGAGAAAAAGACAGAAAGGGAAGGCTCAGGAGTGCTGGGTGAATTATAGACTGCCTCTCAAGATTCACAGCTCTTCGTGGTAGGAGGTTAATATTCTCACATGTCATTAGGTCTGCTGGCTCTACTGATGGCTCATTGAATCAGGCAGCAAATTATTTCCTCATGCTGCAGAGGACACCACACTTCAAAGGGAAGGAGCCAGGGTCAAGACGGCTCTCCAGTTCGATTAATGAGTTGGGATCAGCAGAGGTTGCCTGTAGGTAAGAATGTGACTGAAGCTTTTGACAAAGCTGACTTTTTGAACAGGACTTGACCCAGGCCTCTTGCTCCCCTCCCCACCAAATTTTATTTCCAACATTTGCCTCCGACTGACCTGCCCGGGCCTGTTGGGATAGTTCTGACCTCCTCCGTCTTTGTTACCAGACACAGGACCTGCCTGCCGGTGTTTGATGTGTCTCTCCCTAACGGCCCCATCAGCGAATCAAGGCTCACCAGGAGAGCTCAGCGCCGCCCAGCAAAATAGGATCAAGCAGATTCGCTTAAGATTTTTAACTTTCTGACAGAGTTTGTTGAGGAGGGAGAAGACGGAGAAGGAAAACACTAAAAGTACCACAGCTTTCTATATTATTAAGAAAGATTTCTAAATGCTGCTGAATAAGAACACAGAGATGGTTAAAAGCACACTGCTTACATATTAAAATGATGGAAAAAAGAAAATATATGTTCCTGCTTGCATGGATTTGCTGACTAAGAATATTCCTGCCAAATAATGTATAATACAAAATATTACTCTACAAAATTTTCATTTTTATTGCTGTAGTAGCAAGAGATAAGAGACAATTAAAACTTAACGGCCACTACATTCGTCTTTCTCTAAACACTCAACTGCATCCTCAGTTTGAGGCACCTTTGAAATGTTTTAGTGCATATTTAAATAGGTCTAATAAAGCACTTACATTGCATTAATGTTTGTGGAAAAGATCTACTTAGATCATATATGTTCTCACACAAAAATGAGCTATCGTATCAACACAAACCACTACAGGTAAGCACCAAAAAATCACTTAGCTTCAATTATTCAAACAAGAATTATATCAGTTACACCGATGATATTGTCAACACAAGCTTCCCACTTCAGTAGGACTTTAAAAATGAAGTTTAAGAAGATTCTACACCTTTCTGTTTCCTGAGTAAGCCTCTGTTACCCCTGAATATTTATTTTAATCAAAATCTAACTTTTAGAATTTTCTTTCCAAATATTTTGCTTTTTATCAGCAGTCTTAACACTGAAACACTTGCTATATACTAAATATACAGTTTATTAAGAAAAATAGAACAGCTTCCTGAATTAGAAATCCACTCTTCTGGTTTTGAAATCACAGTACTTTTATTCTTATTTTTAACACATGCCCTACAAGCCTTAAAACAACAAGCTTTGACTTTAGCGCTTTGAAAAGATCATATCACTTCATTCAAAATATTATTTGTAACAGATTTCCTTATTATATCCAGCTTTTAAGTTCTAAAAACTAGTAAATGGATTACTAGAGCTATAAAACTCGGGATAAAAGCATGCAAGATCTGTGTATGACTGAACTAAGAATAACTAGAATCCTTTCAAACAGATTACCAACATGCTAAACAGCACAGCTTCCCTATGGATATCTGGGATTCTAAAACGTAAGTACACGCAAGACAGAACTTTTGCTTATAGCTGTCGAATCCCCGGTGGATTGTACACTATAATAGTCCAAATCTGCAACACCAGAAACACCCAAAAGAAAGCATTAAGAACGGAAGTATCCCTTCATAGGCTTAAGCAAGGTAGTTTGTTACAGGGTTTGTCATCTGTGTTAATACTATATCATGTTTCATCACTGTCTAGAAAGCTAGTACCACTCCAGAGACCATATGTGAAATGTCTGTACGTGTCCTATGTTGTGCTTAGCAGGAGGGTGTGAACCCTGGATGGACAAGTCCAGCTGGGGTGGGGTGTAACTGGCTGGGTAAGCTCAGAGGAGAAAGAAGAAACAGTTTAAGCCATGGAGGAGCCACCCAGTTCTTTCACAACAAAAAAGGAAAAATCATCACAAGTTTCAGTCACGGTCAGGTTTCTTGTTTTAGCTCCAAAGACTGCAAGGCCGGATAGGTGAAGATAAAACAGAACTGGTGACAACACTGAGAAGACATGCTGCTGAAAATCCAGACGGAAAAGAGCTGTTGGAAGCATTTCAGGAATCCCTGGCAAGATGGATTCAGACGGTAGAAAGGTGATCTGGTACATGTAAACAGGGAGTGATTTTTGGGTTGCCTCTATCTACAGTCACTTGTTTCTATCCCTAAAAACAAAGCTTATGGTAAGCCTTGCTACCTATCACTTGGTTTACTTCTCAGGCGTATCTGGTGTTGGAGGGCAAGATAGTACCAACTACCAGGGCGCACTGCTGCAGCAGAGGTATTCAATCTAATGAAGACAGGATGTACAAGAAGTCAAGTTAAACTAGGACGCCTGGCTGCAATGAGTGCTGTTTTACACCAACTTAGAGCGTCCACCTGAGGAACTGCCTGGGCAATTACAGTGTTTGGGAAGGAGTTTGTAAACTAGTATCACTCTTGCCCAGGGCAAAAAGCATGGAAATACACCACAGCTTTGGGGAATCACCACAACACACTGGTTTCAGGCAAATACTGTCATACGGTAACTGCTCAGGACTGTCCACCTCTGTAATTCATTCAGTAACCATTCAGATTTATACATGCAAGTTCAACATCCAGGATAAGCAATTCAGATCTGGGATCTGATTTTTTGATAAAGACCTTGTTTCTTCAATTTTTTTCTTTTCAATTTTTTAATTTTCCAATTAAATGACTCTTTCAACTTGCATTAAAAAACAGTTTACAGAAAAAAAAAAGCATGATCAAAATGGAAATATTTGTTTACTTTTAATGTTCACTTTGGTCTCCATTTTTATTATTTTTCTAGTTGCAACTTAATGAGTAATATTATCACCTTATCTGGGCAAAGGAAGCATTTAAGAGTCAAATACATTTGGTCAAAACAACATTCTAAAACTCAGCCTCTGAAATGAGACAGATTGCTACAGTGTGAACAAATAAAGTTTCCTAGGAGTGTACATGATTGACAACAGATGCGTTTCTTCCAATTCCTACATCATTCAATAAAAAAAATAAAAAAAAAAAAGAGAGAGAGAGAAAAGAAAAGAAAGGGAATATGCACTTCACAAGGCATGCTGGATGGTATCCTCCTGTCAGGATATTGGCACACTGCCTTTGTTATGCCACAACTATATTTAAAATTGGACCACTGAAGACACTGAAACACTGGAAGGGAAAAACAACACACCACAGTCTCACAGTATGAGAGGATGAATTCAAGCAAGTACAGTAGGATTTTTTTTTTCCTCTCAAAAGTTAAATTAAAAGATTGGCTAAAATATGATTAGAGAACTACAGTCCATCACAAATCTCCACCTGTGTGTTCTCCTGAACATACTGCAATATGGTTTCATCAATTTAAGCACATCTTCAAAAGATATGCAACTGCATACTCAATAGACTAAGAACGAGGAAGAGGATGGTAAGGAATTAGATTAACAGAGTTTGTAAAAGCACACTCCAAACTGTCCCCACACTTAGATGTATTCAAGCCTACTTCATACCAGGCAGCAACGTAAAGGCATCACAGTGTGAGCAGAAATCCCCAGGGGCTCCTGAAACACCAAAACCCCGTAGCCTCTAGTGTCGATTGTGGCAGCTTCACTGGGGTTCGAGGTGGGCAAAGAGCCACGCTGAAAAGCCAGGCCAGCCTTGGGCCTCTCCACTGCCGTAGGAGGCGGATCAGGTCTCTGTTCAGTTACCCCATGCCCAAGGAACAGACTCAATACTAAGTTTCACCACAGCATGCTGTAGAATAACATATTCCACAGATCAGGAAAAGGCAAAAGGAAGACAACATCAAATCCAGAAATATGCTTTCATTAGGCTTTACTTGCATCCCAGCACATACAGGGCCCATCTAAGCACCAAAAGTGCAAACAAAATAGTAATACTTTAAAATCAACAATGTATTCTATCCAGTCAGAATAAAATAAAAATACCATAAGAAACTGAGGTTGAAGGCTGAACTGCAGGTTAATAGCTGCGCAACTGCTACCAATTACCCCTATCAAGCAATGGTTACTACTTAACCAAGCATATTTAGAATATAAAAGCAACTTTAGTTACCTCAGTAACATCTGTAGCTTAAAAGAATTTATTTCTATCTTTAGTTGCTGAGTAAATATCAGAAAAAAATTTTGCAGATGTACCCAAAAATGGAGCTCTGACACTTTTTATTGCCACTGCCTCCAGATTTCCAGTCCGTTTACCTACAAAAATACATGCCCAAGTGGCCGCAGCTTACTATGCTTGAATCCTCAGAGGTGAAATAATACTGCCCTTGGTACTAACAGAATTAATAAAAAAGCCCCAAACCCTGCCTCTTCACTGAGCGTAGGCTAAACCTGAGCGCACGTGGTGCAGGGTAAACACAGTGGCAGTTCACAAGGCACCCAGCTCCCCTCTGCTAAAGCGGTCGAGCCGCGTGGCATGGAAGTGCTAGGGATTCCTGAGCATAAATTCACCCACTCGAAGTCCACCTTGCAGCCATCAGCTTAACTCCAGTCTAAGCCATATGCTCGCTCGTATTTTCCATGGAGGAATTTGGTGGCAATTATATTGCTTGGAGGCTCAGGAGCTACGCAAGGTTCAGGAGTAACCACGTGATTTACTTCACGTGTGACACGCAAACACACTCGGAAGGTATCAAAAACATGTATAAACCTGTCCTTGACGAGGAAAATTGGGCGGTCGGTGTGATTAATAAATAAACCAAACAGCTACGGCAGTGCCACATTTCTGAGGAAGTGTTTGGGGAGGCCTGGGCATGGCCGCGGCTGGCACCAAACCCTCCCCTTGCCCAGAGACCACATCAAAGCACCTTCACTGCCTCCTGGCCCTTTATAGAGCAACTTTGACCACTTGGGGGAAAAAAAAAGAAATTGCTAATAAAGGTTTAGACTTAAAACATTAAAAGAAATAAATTGACATGATTTTGTCTTAGAAACTTGTCCTTACTGAAGGCTAAAATAAACTTAACTTTTGTTAAAATTAAAGCAAAAATTAAATCATCTTATGTAATTGGAACTAGGCCTCAGGCACTAGCAGTAAAGAAGGGATTAAGGCCTCAACCACCTGGGTTGTCATTCTCATGGGCCCCATTACCACCCCCTTATTCGTTTTTATAGCCAACAGATTAAAATGCGAGCGCCGCAATCTTTGATCTTTCACTTGCTGACACAAATCCTTTCAAGCCTCCAACGTTTTCTGCTGAGGTAATTAGTACTAATTAAAAGGTTTCCAACAGCCTTTGCTCTACTTTTTCCCTCCAAAGAAATTGCTTTTACAAGTGCCTTCCATCTTTGAAATGTATGCATCGTTCACTTTCTTCTTTATCTGACTCTCAGAGATCAAGTAGATTAGTGACTCCATTATTCCCCAAGACAAAGCCAAACAACAGGTTTTTACTATCTCCCTGACCTGTTGAGGTGCAGGGTTTATATTCAGAAACAAGTGCCTCTGCTTGTATTAAAAGCCAGTCCAATTATGCAGGAAGAGACACAATGCTGGGGTTCGGCATGTAAGAATGGACATCATTTAATGATGTAGTGTTTTCTCAGAAGGGAGAGAGGCAACCGTTCACTAATCAAACTGACAAGTTGTAGAACTAATAATAGGTCTTGCTTTGTTTTCTTTTCTTTTTGTGTGTTTGTGTATCGGGCAAGATGCAAACAATTTCTTTCTCTTTCCCCCTTCTCTCACCCTCTCCTCTCCTTTCCCCTTTCTTCCCAAATTTTAACTATTGAAGCACATTTGTTACTTTGAAGAAAGACAAGTTAGGAAGCATCTCCTTGAAAGGTTTTGAAGGCAAAGAAAATCCCGTCTGAAGACGTTTTTGTTAGTATAATTAAACAACATGCCCCATTACAAGGCAAATTGATGGCTGGAAAATAATTACTGAGATGAAAACAATGTTTTATAGTATGTCTGAAATACTAATGAACGCCCAAGGTTGGGGAAAAAAAAAAAAGTTGTTGCAAGAAAAGGAAAAAACACTTTGCATTGAGAAAGAGCTGTGTTTGGAATTTACAGGTTTTCATATGATTGTTCAATCGACATGGGCACTATATGGATCATTTTTCTTTATGAAAACCTGGAAGCTTTATGCCTGCTGTGATAAAAATAAATTACACTTCATGCAGCAAAAGTGCTATTCAAAAAAGAGGACAGTTCTCAAGCTCTTAAAGTTCTTACTTCCTATTGAAAATGACAGCAGCTCTCTCTCATGCCGTAGTATCCCTGGCACAATAGATCAGAAATCATACACAGAGCCACAAGCAGCTATCTAACTTATCATTATAGGCACAGGGGGCCATTCTGCTCTCGCGATGCGAGCGCGAAGCTCCTGCTGACACTAATGGGAGCTGCACGTGCATATCAAGGACAGAAACAAACTGAAGCACTACATCAACTTTTCTGACCTGCAGCAAGTTAGAAAAGTTCTTAAATAGCCAGAAAGGAAAGGCAATAAATTGCCTCTTAATTGTGCCACTTCTACTTTATTTTCACCACTGTTCTACTACGGTTCTGTTTGTGCGACTTTTCTCAAGAGGATCTAAAAGCACTACAGTCTAATCAATTCGGCTATATTATGCCCTGTGAACTAAGTTTTATTGGACATATCTTGCCCAAGGTCATATGGAAATTCCAAGGCAGGGTCAGGAATTGCACAAATTGCCCTCCTCGTAGTTCCCTGTTTTAACCAGCAGGCCATACTCCTCCTCTATGCGTGCACAATAACCAACAGTCATACAAGCAGGAGCTTGGATAAGCTTTTCAGATATGGAAATGGTGAAAAAAACATTCCTCACAAATACAAGTCTTTCTAATTACCTGGTAGAGATTGAAAATGTTAACTGAAGATAGCAAAACTACAGTCAGTGAAACATTATGGTAATGGCTTGTCTTGTCATCCTCTCAGTACATGGTCACCATTTCTTTGAACTTGCCGTGCAACCCCCTCAAAAATATTGAGGGTCAAACAAATACCACAACTCAGCTGTTAGTACAAACTCACCCCAAACCAGCTCTAGGTAGTTGTGAAAGCCAAGCAAAAGTATTTACCCATCCTCTCCCACCCACAGTACAGCTATGTCTACACTCAATACTCTTAAAAGATTTCATGTTTGCTAAATTTTAAATTCAAATTCTGAAATTTTTAAGAAATGCAAATTTGGACCATAATATGGAGGCAAATACAGGGTGAAAAGGGAGATGAATATTTATCTTGCACACACATGTAGTTATAGGTATGCATCTTTTTATATTGCAGATCAACAGTTTACATCCTTAAAGAGAAGGAAGACAGGACTGTAATTTGATGGAAGTAGCCTGCCATAGTTTCACCTGTTACCAAAATAGCTGGTGACTTCAAGGTAAAATCAACAGTAACAACATACTCTCTAGGGAGTTGCTGAATCTATAGCTCTTTTCCTCTTATGAAATCATAACTCTATGAGGAAAGAGATTCTACTTCAAAAATAATATGTTTTAAGGAAAAAAAGGTTGCAGCAAAAGGAGCTACAAGTGAAAGGTTGCAGAGAAATGGGCTACAGTGAAAGGTGTTGCCAGAGATGCAAGATCTACAGCAAATATCTTTTGCTTTATCAGAGGACACTCTTATAGACAAAACTATAACATCTCCCCAGTAGGCAAAATAATTAGACTGGCTTCAAAATTATAAGTTGCAAAACTATTATGTTACTTCTTTCATTTTCTTGTTTATTCTCAGTTTTGCATCTACAAACTGCTTTCATGATTATCAGAAATATATATATGTATTTTTCAATTAAGAGCTAAAATTGTCTCATGAACAAAAATTAGAGATGAAACTTTAAGAAAAAGATATCCATAATCATGAAGCTGACAATAAAATGACAAACTGGCAACACTGCAGACAAAGTTAAGATATATATTATAGTGAAAGGAGGAAAATGAGTTTTGTGCTTAATGCTTCAGAGACTGTGGAAATAAAACAATTTCAATATTTACCAAATAGATTATAAAAGAAATATAAGAATAGGCTTTTTGATAACAAAAAACTTGCTTGGTTACCTAAAAAACTTTTCAGAAACCTTGGGATCCAGACCAAAGCACACTTACCAGAGCACTTAAAAAAGTGAAAGTAAAAAGGGATGAAGAAAGTCACTACCTTCCTTAGATATTAGGTGGTACCTCCTTCCAAACTGTAAACAGTTGCTGTGGCCTTAGGGGTTCATTATTCATCTACTGTGGGATGCAAGGATCCTGAGCAGCTGGCCTTTTAACATACACGGAGAGAAACACAGGAAAATCCCATCCACAAAAAGGATATTAGACCAGTTTGTGGTACTCATAAAATCTTCAGTATTTTGTTGGGTGTTAGGGAGGAGAATACATTATGTATACTATGTAATAAGTCTTTTGCCCTCTTCCACCCCAAAGACTCAAAAAACCATTATAGTAATAACCTTCATATCTCAGTACAGTGTGCACATGATGAAAAAACAGTAAAGAAATATTCCAATTTGAAGTTTCCAACAGATAATTATAAACAAGAGAGAGAAAAAAGTATTTTTGAAATTATGAAAAATACCTTGACAGTCACTCCCTTAGACTCACATTTAGCCCTTGAAAAATATTCTGCCAAAGGGTGCATTTTGACAGGGAAAAGATGAAGAGTGGAGAGAAGAGGCAGCAGTCTGTCATAATTGATGACACTGCAATGCAAGTTGAAGTCAAGACTGAATATTTACAAAACTCATTCAGGCTGAGATTTTTAAAACGGGAGGGGGAAATGAACAACAACAAAAACCAAGCACACACAGCTGCTCCCAAGCCTTTTAGAACTACAACAGGGCTCACAGCAAAGATGATTGCAAAATGGTCTGTATAACCAAAACACAAAAAGGGTCTTTTATATATATTTTTATATATATTTATGTGTATATATATATATATATATAAAATTCAGTATTGTGAGGTTTATATCAAATGTGAAGGGCCAGAAGAAATAAATCACTCAGCAGAAATCTGTAAGAGTCTGTTTGGAGATATGTTATTTTAATTCATTTTAGTGTGACACAGCTTTTAGTGTGACTTTGGCCATTGGACTTCAATGCCAGAAATTCTCACTCCCATTTATTAGTATAAGCTGAGCTCAAATCACTAATTTCCACTCTTGCAGTGTAAAAATAATGAAACTACCCTAAATGTAGAGAGCTGCATTTTCATGCTCTTTCTCTTTACTTTTACCATATGACCTCATCTCCTTCTGCTACCAAAACACACTCCTGGAACCCGCTGTTAAGCAATTCTGGGGGCCGATCCAGTCAGAAGTTGAGCCGATAGGGAAGGCAGAGAGCAGAGCTGCAGCAGCCTGAAGGCCCTGTTTAAGTTGTTATGTTAGGCCACATGATGGACAAAGCGAACATACTTGTTGTGGTCTTGGTCCCACTGCCAGTGATGAGCCATCTATCTCCTAGAAGCAAAGTGATGTGATGCTTTTGTCATCAGATTCAAAGCAGAGACAGATTCAAAACCCACCTGGAGGCTAAACTGGCACAATAATTAGCAGCAATGTGCCCAGGGTCAGGGCAGAAGTATATCAGGAGAGCAAAGCAATTCTGTTGCCTCCCCCACAGCCATCCAGGAGCTCATTGTGAGAGCTGTCAATCTAGCACCTTTCACCAACACTAAATTCACACTTCATTTAAACAAATACAACTAATCCTGCTCCCAAACAACACAACTATTGGCAATACGAGTTAGACACAGACCTATGTAAGACAACAAATCATCCCAATTTGAAGTAGCACCTAATAAAATGAGTAAGAAGTACAAAGACTACAGAAACAGACATGTTTTTAATTAGCATTACAGGGTATCAGCAATGACGCCATAAGTATAAATTACAGTGCAAAAAAATCACAATCCAAAAATGCAGCTTATCTCTCTATTTATCATGTGTTTTGTTGCAGAGGTCAAATTTGTAATTTTGTATATTTACATATTACAGACGTTTTGTTTTTTCAGTATGTTTATCCTATGCTTTATGTCAGTGGAGAAACTTTCTCTAGAATCCAGCTTATCACTGGACAATTTTTCTTTCCAACAAAAATTAGTTCTAAATCTAAATTTCCTGGGAAAAAATACTCTCCATGTTCCTACTCACTTGCACTAAGAAAAGGATACCACAAAGAAATAATAATAAAACACAGACGTGAACATGAAATATGTGTTTTTCTAGTCCTGGAGCTCTACAATCTCTGGCAATACTGCTCACAAGAAAATCCAGTCATGGCCCTTAGCATACTTTTTATTTTTTAATTCTCCCGCTAATGCAGCCTACCCCAAAATACTCATAAGCTTTAAGCAAATAAAGCCCTGGGAAAAACATCCATCAAATCGCTTAGGTCAATTTTAATATACTTCTGAAAATACACTGAGAGAAGCAGTTGTACCTGTCATTTCAGTAGAAATTAAACTCAAATAAATTTATATTTCACCCAATGGGAAAAGTATAATGCCCTGCAATATTTACAGGAAAAAAAAAAAAAAAATATATATATACACTCCAGTAAGATGGCTTGGGCTGGGGGGTAAAAAGAAAAGAAAGCTAGTGTTATTTTCAGTCCATGAATGGAATTACACTGAGGATGAAACCAGTATGACTGTTGAAAGGTTTGCATTTAGGTGCAAGCACTCTAGTAAACCTGCTGCAGATCTTAAGTAATGGGCATTCTATAGCACTTCAGTTATTTGGATTTTACTGTCAATTACTTCCAATTCTAAAAGGATTTTCTTTAATCCATTACCCTGGATCAAGGTGGCAATTCCTCAGCATTCTAACATCTTAGCATCACACTGTACCTCGAGTAAGGAAGTTAGGGGTATTTTTCCATGACAGCAAATCATTTGTATTCTATACCTAAATGCAAGAAGTAACATGGTGCTGCCCACATCTAAAACTCTGCCCTCACGGTGCAGGTAGAGTCTCCTTAGGGAATGGCCAAGAGGAGCCTGCACCATCTAGGAGACAGTACAAGAAATGTTCATGTGCCACATGCTTTCATATTGGCCTTTAAAAGATTAGAAGAATAGTATGAAAGCATATTTATTCAGCATTTTAAGATGGTTTCAAATGATGGGATGCAACGACTTTTTTTTCCACAAAAGAAAAAACAGTGATAACGTATTTCAAGGTCAATTGAAGCAAGCATGCATCAGGGAAAAAAAGTGTTTAAACCACCCCAGATTTAACAGCTTAACCAATAAAGCTACTCTAGCCTTCGGTCAATGGGAATCAAAACAATGATTTCAAACTATTCTATTCAATCTAAAGGCAGGATTACTAGGTGCTAAAGCTCTTTTTACCCCCCCCTTTGTTTTTTTTTTTTTTTTTCCTTCCCTTCCCTTACAGAAACAAGCTTTACTCCCATTTTTGAGGATTTCTTTCAGTAAATTATGCACACTTTTCAGGACTGTAGCCACAAGGACACAGATGTTCTTAAAAGTTTGTAGGTCTAGGTCCTCATATTTATTACCTCAGGCTCAAATACTTACATATGGGTCCACAGGAAATCTGAAATTGCAAGGAATTTTAATATTATTCTACTGAGTAAAACTGATTTTTCAAGTCTCCAGTAAGCCCCCCCGCCACGTATCTTGAAAAGCGGTTTTTTTTTTTCTCCCTCACATGAAACCATTTGCTGCCATAAGCAGAAGAAAGGTTGATGACCCAAAATACAATAAATTACTACTTTCAATTCTTTATGATCATTAAGAGTTTTCCTTAATAATCTGAAAAGTGCCTATGTGGAATTTAAATCATCACATGTGTTAAAAGTTTCCCTTTCTTCTCTCTCCCTGCCCTCTCACACTTTCCATAGATGTAACGAGTTGGTTAAGCCTATGCATTCCCCAAAATAATATTTCAGGTTTTAATAGCAATTAACATATTTGATATCAGTGTACAAGGGGGCTGTACAAAGCAATTCCCTAGTAAATTAGTCCGAAAATTGCCTTAATTGTTACGCTAGATGATGTCCTCTACGTTTTGTCTCGCGGAAAAAAAAGATCTTTCTGTCTCAATGCCATTATGTGTCATCCCGGCTGAGCCTCCTGCCTAGCGGGGACATTGAAGTTGTGCAGCGGGAGCCGCTTCTCAGGCTTTAAGAACTACAGTAAATCTTCAAACAATTTATCCAAACAAAGGCCAGTGTGTGGAGAGAAAAATACACGGGAAGCAGATGAATAAGCAACATCAATTATGGGGGGGTTGACCTTTCTGCCCCACACCATGGCACAGATTTCACACCAAATCGCAGCAGATTGAAGTTGACATGCCTGGAGTGCAAACACTGGTCCTCACAATGTTGCCACTCTGCATTCACAGAGCTGCAGCAAGGAGAGGAGGGAGAAGATGAAGAGAAGGGGAGGGGTGTGTGAATGAAAAATCACGCATAATGGGCCTGGGTTTATTTTACAGAGAACAAAATGGCTCAATTTGAGCACTTAGACTGTCGAAATTGGCTAGTGTGAGATAGTAGAGGTTCATCCAAGGGGACACTTGAGTCAGGTGTCTTCAGCGATAGGGCCTAGGAGGAGGGAGAATAAAGGCAGTTCTTAAAAACTTGGTCATGTTCTTAAAGTCGTGCCATTTCCCATTACATATATATTGTGTGCATGTGTGGGTATATAATCAGAGCTGTTTGAGATTTACGTTCACTTAAAACTTATGTGACCAGGCTAAAGGTCCAGTAGGACCCAGGAGGAAAAAACCCAGTCTCATCAGGCATTATTTTGTCACAAAAATACTGTTTTTTAAAAAAAAAAAAGCCAACGATAGTTATCATAGCTACATTTTGAAAGCCTCACACTCCACCCAGAGAAGCAATTGCCTTTACATCCAAAAAAAACCAGCCTGACTAATGTGTACTTCGAACTACCTCAATTAAAATTCAGGTTTTGGCCTTTAGAACAGTCTATTTAAAGATTTCTTTTTCTAGATTGGCCGTAGACAGATGATTATTAAATATTTATAAGTCTTTGAAAAGGATTGAGTGCTTTTGCTTTGTTTATTGTGTAGCGCTCCCCCTCCGCCTGCTTCCCCCCCATTCTTCCTTTGAGGAATCTATGAGTGATCATTTTATTTGGATACCTCATCAGCTGGTTAGTGCAAAGACAGATCAGTCAACCCTGGGCAGGCCGTTTCACACCACTGGAATCCCTTAGCACTGCTGCGATAACAGCTTAAGGTTTAATACGAATCAGATCAACAGCTTTTGTCTCATTCCACAACACATTAATACATAAACTGCTACTATTTCATATTGACAGTAACTAAACACCAGTTCTGGTTCAGGCTGAAAAGGTCAAAAATAGATAAGCTTACAATAACGTTTACACTGATTGCAACCTTGATTACTATTATTAAAAAAAAAAAATTCTCAGCCAACTATCAATCCAACAACAAATTTGGCTGCTTCTCTGTAAAGTGCAGGCTTGAGCATTAACCGTTGTGATATCAAACCTTGGAAAAAGAAAACGTTAACTCATTGATGGTGACCTTGCACAGAATTAGATCTTGAAGAGCTTGCACAAGTTTTACCATTGTCAAGAAAAAAAAGCTACCACCTTTTTCTTAGGTATCAAATATGCAGCACACATTCCCAAATTGCTCATACCAGAGACTTCCCTTCCATTGGGATGAAGAACAACTGTGAAGGAAAAGTCACAGCACATGTAAATACGCCACTGTGCTTTCCCATGGGTCTACAAATAAATTTTAGTCAATCAATGAAACCTCATAATATGGCCACAAGTTTTAGGTTCTGTGCTGCTACTAGAAAAAGTCCACTTTGGGGAACTTCATGTCCTTTATCTTTTAACAGTAAGGCATTTCCTAAATCTACCCTCCTTTTTAAAACATAACTAGGACCTAGAACATAGTACAGCAAAAGGACTGTGTGTTAGTACATTTGACAACTTTACACCAAGCAAAACACTACTAGAGAGAGAGAAGGTTAAGAGTCATTTTCATAAATTTAAATAGCTTATCAGCCGACAACAGGTTTTTCCCAATTTCTAAAATACACTCATATTGTATGTTATTTGATTAGGCCCCATGATACCTGTCCCTAGAATATGCAGTATATAAGCACAGTGAGAAGAACTACCCTTCTGCTGAGGTTAGCCCAATAAATAAATAAACAAACACACCACAAGGGGTGATCTAGAAAGCACTAACATCAGTATCTCCAATGGTGGTACCTTCAGGGAACAGCAGAGTTCACAAAGTCCATGAGTCCACAACCAAATTCAGGTCAGTGTTCTGATTTCCAGCTCTAGAAGTCCTTGCCTTCTCCTTGAACCTTTTTTCCCTTTTTTTCCCTCCCCTCTTTCCCAAAACACATTGGAGCTCTCCAGCCCTTGCAAGCATTGGGAAACCAAGCAGCTTTAGTATCAAATCATAGCCTACAGTCACCAGGTCAGCTTTTCAGGACAACAGTATAAAGGAAACAAGACTAATCATCAGGAAGGATGAATTAAGACAGACAGCCTGTGCAGAATCAGTCCTGTTAGGCACCCAGGATCAATCTGACATGAGGAATCCTCAGCTCTGGGAAAAGTACTACGGAACAGTCATCGGCAAAACCGAAGCCCCGAGAAAACAACAAAGAGGAAAATCTGAGCATTTTCCTCTGCTCACAATGCCTCTCATGTCTCTCAAAAATGGCATCCAAAATTGGCATGCCCAGCAGACAGCGCTAGCAGATGGCTCTCAAGGTTCAACCAAAAACTTTCAAAGGATGAAAGCAGCTTGCACGATCATATAACACTGCTTGAACCTTTGGCAGCTGATATTATTCTACATTACCTGACAAAATTAAAATTTGAGATGAAATTTGGAATATTTTAGAATTAAAATGAGGGGCTGAGCATAGACTTTTTGTTTCATTCAGAGTTTATGCCCTTCATTTAATGCACTGAATTGCCATTTTAGAAGGAATTGTGCTCAGAAAAAAAAATCAGACAATTCTGGGTAACCAGTTCTGAACTAATCTTCTCTACATTATATGTAAATAGAAGAGCCCAAAGTAGATTATTCTAAAGAGCAGACTAGTATACTCACATAGGTATCAATACGTACACACACACACGCATGTTCATATAGTGTCTTGAGCAGAAGACAGACATAGGTTCAGTAAACCAGACAGTTCTAGCTACAAATATAGTCCATTATTTTAAAAGTTAGTAGTTATTTGACAAGATTAATACTTATGCAAGGCTTAGTAGTAGAAACTGTCTTCATTTCTAAGATTTCACACATTCCCTAATTAATTCAAGGGGACTTATAGTTTTAGATAACATTCTTCCTTTTATCACTTGCCATCTAGCAGTTGGTATAATGTCAACACTTACATCTTTTTTTCCAACTGAAATCATTTTTAAAACATTTTTATCCTAAAATGTTCGCCTCGATTTTTCAAAAATTATCTTAAAGATAAGAGATTTCTTTCCATTTCAGTCCCACAACAACGAGAATGTCAGCACAGCTTTTTTGACAGACAAATTATTGAATCAAAGAAAGAATATGCCATTAAGCCCACAGGTTAGGAAGTGTCAGGAATGGTTTAAAGAGATATCCCATTTATCTTCAAAACATGCACGGAATGTCACTAATGTGTGTTTATCATGTATAATCAGACAAAGAAAATATCGAAATAAAGTACTCCTGCATACAATAGAAGTCTCCTTCCATCTCTCAAGATATCAGTGCTATTCAAATAGAATAATAATGATGAAACCTCCTTTCTTGAAAATGGAAATCAAGTGAAATGTAGATAGAAATGATTTTTTTTGTAGTTGATGTACATTTCTAAAGTGCATTAACAGGAAATCCAGAACTTTTTAGGTCAATTATATTGTCAGTATTGTCAATGCCACTGAAATGAATACCTAAGCAGTGCATATTCTTGCTGGAACAGGGTTAGAGAAGAAATCCTGTATTCAATTACCTGGAGAAGAGCAACTGCAGGCATACACTTAAAGGGTTGCTTTGTTCCAATCTTAATTTTTATTTTTAACCGCTCAAAATGCTTCCACAAAACATATAATTATATATTTTTTACATCTGCAGTCTTCAGTGTTTTCCATTTTATATTTTATCCTTTTTCTTTTCTTTTTTTCTTTTGTTCTTGGTATCAATTTCTTACAGCCTATCTTTGGTAGCCAAGTGCATCACAAAACACTAAGTCACTGCTTTCGTAATCAATTTCCCAAGACATGATGTGACAGGTTCAGAGAGTTAACTAATATATAGACTTAGTATGAGAAGAGTAGGCAAAGGTTTTTTAAACAGCTGAAAGGTATTGGAAATCAAAATGGTGATGACATATTGATGGGATAAGAGGTTTTGCCAGGTGAGCTGAATAAATGCATCACTTGTATCCTTTGGAACATGCTATTATTCATCCAAACAAAAATTTTAAACAAAAGCATTCCTGTAGATTTGCGAGCTACAGCCCTAGCAGCAGACAACACGTGCACCTGCTCTTTCCCCCATTCTCAACGCCGCTGTGTGAACAAACCTCTTATTCTATGCAAAATTTTACAGAGGTCATATAGAAGGCAAAGTGTTTTATGAGACAACCATAAATAGGAGTAGGTTATGTAAAACTAAACAGAGTAAGGTAAAATTTTCTGGAGAAAAAAAAAAAAGTGCTTGACATCTTCCAGACAGAGGAGATTCCTAAACAGTCTCATAAGAAAGGCAAAAGGCCAAATGGGCTCTAAAGAGACGTTACCTCCTCCAAAGTTACCTGGCTATGGCAGGCACAGCTCTGTGGCTTCGCCTGCTCTATCTACCCCGGAGCTCCGTGCCTAACTGCTGCGCGCCGCAGTCCTGGGCGAGCAAAAGCAAAGCACGTGCTAGCTGCAAAGCCGCAGTACCTCAGACCGAGTAGTACCTCTGTCAAATGCCCTGACATCCCGCTGAGCACGTGTCCTGCATTACATGTACCTGCTGTCACACGCTCCCCAGGTCCTGCCCCTTCTCCCCCGCGTACACACATGAAAATTCAAGCAGTCTTTCTAAAGCAGGAAGGATGCTCCTCAGAAGAACAGGAGACGAGGGAGATGATGTCAGGAGAAGGCAAGAAAACATCTTTAAAATACCAAGGAAAAGTGTAGCAACAGGAGAAGTGAATTCACAACCGACACGCGGGAGAAAGGCAGTAAAAGACCTCAGCAACAGAGAGAAACAGAGAGAGTTAAAGACAAAACAAAGCTGGTAAAGACAAGGGACTGAACAAAGCTCTAGTAACCTATGTTTGACTCTCCACTGGGGTTTGCCCTTGAAGAGGGACACCGCTACAGACACGTTCATACGCCTGCAGACATCATAACACTGCACTTCAGTGAGAGCTACTTGAGAATCCCCCAGGTACCTCACCTTGTACAACAAGCTGCATGGCTTAGCTAGGTAGTCAGGCACATTGCATAGTAATAATCAATTTAAATTATTTGTACCATGGTTAAGGAAATGTGTTAAGTTATATTTATAAGGGACCTGCCTTTTCCAGGCTGTGGCTCTTGGGAAAAGCAGCATATGAGAAAAAGGGGGTGATCATGGAGGAAGTCTGTTTGGGAGAGACTGGGCAATAATATAGGTGCTGTTTTATTTCTCAAGAGTGAATTTTAAATAGTTCTTAATTTCACCCTGGTTTATTCAGATATTCTGCTATTTTTTTCCTTTTTTGTCGAAACAGGTCCAACTGCTCTTTTAAGGATCTTGAAAACTACCTTGTTTTCCCAGGACTTAAAAGATTCAAATCTGTTTTCCTCAGAGCTACACAAAAAGCAACTGCAGTAAAGAAAATAATTTTTAGTTAATACATTCTTATGCTTTGTACAACATATTTATACTCTGCACATTTGTGTTTTTCTCATTCACTTATGAAATTACAAAATTATTTTATCTTATTCCTTATTAATGCAGAAATCCATTGTGACCAGAACATGCTTCCAGTGACTAAGCGTTGCGATTCTTTAGTCTATGCATACATGATACGGAGATGACTGCCTATCTCACAAGGGCTGTGGTGCTTGCTTAGCAGATCTTAAAGAGCGCACAAACTCATAAACTTTTCAATTGCTAAGCTCCTATTTTAAAACAGAGACTGTAGCTTGTGAGCCTAAGTTTGAAATAGACAGAAAATTAGTGTCTACAACACTACTGCTCCTGAGGTTTTGACAGCTTAAGACTAAGTTTTAATATGTCAATTTTGGGGGCGAGGGAAAGGAGTATAGCACTGCGTAGACTTCTGTTTGAACGTCTTCACCGAGTCACAAACCCACGGAATAGATGAGAAAAATACAGGTGGCACAATTACAAGGTGCCTTCTCAGTGGCACAATTCTATCAGTTTGCCACAAGTAGATTGTTCCAAGAAAGATAAAAGTTCAGATTCTCTTATCTTTCTGTGTTTGCTTTGACTGTTAAGAAATTCAGTGAGATATGATATAAAGCCTTTGGCTACATAACCCAAGTTCCGTCAGGCCAGAAAATTTAGCTAAGGAAAAACTTGCATCAAAAACTTAAAATTTATTGTTGCTTGAAATAAGAGGTATAGCGTTAATGTTACATCCAATGTGGATTTCTCATTACACATTAGTGCCCAGTTTCTTCTCCCAAATTTCTCACTTTAAGACAAGTTTTATTTTGTCTTTGAGCAGTCTGAGCTACTGAAAATTCAGCTGAAGTCAAGCCCTTGATATGAAATTGATGAAATGGAAGGATTTACCTACAGGAAAAATACACTTAACATATCAATTTATTATATTACGTTTGCAAAAAAGCCTTCAGGCATCTAATTATGAATTTCCCAATTTCCATTTATCCCAAAATTTCAGAATTTTGAAATTGCCAGCAACTCTTCCCAAAAGTCAATGACTTATCCCAGATTTCTCTGTGAAGAATTTGCTCAGTACTTAAGTATGTCTGTTTTACCCTACGATATAATATGGGGGGCTATGTTTCCAACAATGTTTGATAAACTCCTTGGTACAGGGAGTTCTGCTGTAAATACTTACTACCTTCTTTATTTCTGAAAAAAAATGAAATGTAGAGAAACATCTTAGTTCCTGCTAAGTCGCAGGCAAAGATATATATATATATATATATACAGATAAAAAATTGAACAGACTAGAAAAGTAAATAAAAAATAAATCAAGAAAGAGGTATAAGACAGCATTCAACTCTTTGCCTCTTGAAAATTTAAATGAATACTCCTTGAGAGCAAACTACAAAATGCTAACCTTGAAGTGCTGAGTGGCAGAAAGAATTATGGGTTATTGTACTGTCAAAATGCCAGACAGCTGTATGTTGAGTTACTGTGTTATTTAGACAATCAGAAACTTGGAAGCTAATGTGACATATTTTTTTTCAGTGTGAAAGCTCCTGACATACGTCATGATAATTTCTAAAGGGACAAAATGTTATATAAAAAACATAGTGCCTTTATGAAACTGCCTCACAGGTACAACACCATTGCAAGTGGAATTCATGTTAAATACTAGAGATAAATCGGAGAGAATGAGGACATGACTAAAATTGTTATTACATGGTTGGTTTGTTCATTTGCTCTGTTGTTGTATTTGGAGGTAATGTGATGTACTAAGTCAAGAATTAGCTGGCCATTTACTTTAGATCTTGTTACTTCTATCTGATTCTGATTTTACCCCAAACAACTCCCTGTAAATTCCTCTTAAATATTTCCTGAAAAGGAAATTATCTGTTTTCTACTTTAAGAGAAAAAGCATTGCCTTTGTGAACCAACATGGCTCTGAAGACACCAAAACCATGTGCAATTCATTTTCTGCCTTTCCATATGGCCCAATGTTCTCTGTATCTAAAATTCACTGGGGATCAAACACAGAAATTTAAATGCTGTTATTCTCTTAATGCAGTTAGATAGTTCTAATATTATTGGGTAAAAAAAAATGCACTAGGACTCCCAGTTTATATCGTTCCCTTTGCTGTCTTAACATTAAGAAGATGTTTCAGAAGATGGTAAGCAAAGGTAAGGTTTTATCTTATCTTTGAATTTATATCAGACTCTGAAACAATTTTCCTCACCATTTCCAAATATTCTTGTGCCAACTACTGATTTTCTTATTCTCCATAAAATCCAAATACTTCTTTGAGGATGTGATCTTTTCTGTGTCTTGATACAAATGATACTCTGCACCATGAAGGTGCATAATCTACTCCCCCTTCAAATGAAAGCATATTTCATTTACCAGTTGCAAAGGTGCCTTTTTTTTTTCTCTCTCTCTTTGAACTCCTCATTGTACTGCTACCATAAGACAGAACTAAGACAAAACTCTGTATCTATCCTTTAGAGAAACTCAATTGTTTTTGGCTTATTTCCTTATTTGTGCCCTTTCTCCTATAAAACTGTCATAATCTTTTCATGCTCCATTCATGAGTCTTTCCATGTCTCATGCCATTTATTATTCACGATGGTGTGAAGCCTTCCCTGTTCTGTAATACTGTTTTTGAGAAACAACTGATGTGAGTAAACGTAAAGCCATTCTTGTAAAAGCAAAAAACGCAGCTGAAACCCTGCCACATATGGAATCCTTCCAAGCTTCTGAGAAGATATGAGGGCCATGATGGATAATCAGCTGGATCCGAGTTACAGAATCCAGCACTGTGCTCAAAAGACGATGACTGGATGCATATAAATCAGAGCACCAAGGAGAAGCAATGAAACTATATTTTATATCTGGAGTCAGTGCAAATAAGAGGAAAATATTATTTTAAGATTTTAAGCATTCCTAGTTGGAGAAGGCAGATAAACTCAAAAGGGTTTTGAGAAGAATCACAAGATGAGCTTAGAGCATGACTTACAGCCAAAAAAAAGCCAACTTTAATTTAAAAAAAAAAAAAGGTATCAATCTATCTCAGCAATACTAAGATTAGAAAAAGAGAGCAAGCTGATCCTAGTTTGCAGGTGTGTACAAAGAGAACAAAACTTCACTAATGGATTCTTCAGTGCGAGAGACAGTATTGTAACAAGACCAAGTGCCTAGAGATTGAGCTGTTCAGATCAGGACCAGGAATAAGCATGTTTTTAAGCAGACAGACTTTGGAGTTCTCTTCAGTGTTGATTTTGAAAAAGTCAGACAAAAAGACTTATTTTATACAAAAAAATTATAAACTCTTATACCCAAAGTCAAATAATGATTACAACCATCTTGCATATTTGGGAATCTACTTAAGGTGATGATTCTCAGTACAGTGTTGCAGGTAAGACACTCTACTGTATAGATTCAATAACCATTTTCATTCCTATATTTTGCAGCAGAATGTCAACCACATACAGCAGAACTCCAATCAATCTTTGCAACTGGACAGTTAATGTAGACTTGTCACACGTGTGAACAGCACCATTTCTTTCTAATCCATGTCCATTATTTTCATCAACAATGATTCTCATTGCCAGGTTACCCACACACCTATCCTAATAATACCTAGAGAAGGCCTTAACTAAGAAAATGTCACCAGCAACAAACACAGTATCCTGTTGATATATGAGAACAGTGAAAATGAGCCATTTAGTTCAAGCTTTTGCGTTATGGGACTTCAAACAATTTTTGATCCATATCCAATGATCTTACTTGGGAAGCGCAGGGGTTTTACTAACCTCTTAATAAAGACCTCTGTCAATATAAAACACGCACAAGGGAAATACAAATGAGAAAATGACACCCAGGTTTGAGAACACTCAACAGGTTAACAAAACACTTAACTGTGGTATTATATAAAGTAGAGGCCTGAATCAGGTGCTTTTAAGACCGCTTATTCAGTTGATAAGTGAATTTTATCAGAATAGGCAGTGCATTGTAGCCCATTGTTCTCTTTCTATATATACACATTGAGAGAACATTTATGACAGTAATGCATTAGACATTTCCATTAGAAATGTTTTTGGTCCTTTGTCATCACACTTGAAAAGAATAAAATCTTAGCATTTATAGTGCAAGGTTAAATAACTTATTTAGCAGTGATATTCATGTTTTTATAAATCTGTTTGAACTACCAGCTACTGCTTCGTTTGATTGTTTCTAAATGCAATATGATATAATGTCACCGCTATCCCATCTGCACCCTAGTGAATATCAGACAAAATATTTTTGGTGCTCATTCTCAGAGTAATTTTTACCTTCGGTTGATACCTGGGGAGAGATATTTGCGTACCATTCAAGCTCACCATGCATTAAGAAAAATATGTTTACTTAATTTTTGTTTTAAATTAGAGAAGGAGAGAGTAAAGATTTTTATTTCTGTAGATGTCTGTTTTTCATCAGCCGATTGGTCAGAGCGCAGAGTTTCTCTCATGGTTCAAAACAAAGCAAAGAACAAATGGTGGAAGCAGGGAAAGCAATACAATATATTCACAAAACCAGTGTGTTGCTTTTCAGGGGAAAATTGTTTCTGTTGCATATTTCAATGAGGTTTAAATGTATTCACAATGTCAAAAACTAGTTAAGTAGGACTGATCTTGCAGAATTTGATATCTAAATTTAACTTAGCCTATATGGGTATTTTTAATTTTATTTCTTAAAACTGACTACGAGCAGAAGTGTAATCCTCAATAAGGACACTGCTTAATATTAGAGGGAATCAAGAAAAGGAGCTTTTTTTTATCTAAAAAAAAAAATGTACTCTAACATTCAACATATACAACAGACAAATGCAAACTTCATGAAAAATGCAGTGTTATCACTAGCTCGATCTCATTGGGACAAGCAAAGCACACTGACCAAGATTAAACAAACACAAACAATGACAGAAAAAAAAAAGCTGCATATTTGCCTAAATGTCAAACTGGAATCATATATCAAATAATTGTGACAGTAAAACCAAGCAATTGAAAAAAATACACTTTCAACATTGATGAACAGGCCTCATCCCCAGAGCTGCTTGAAAAATTAGAATGACTTTGATTAAAAGTATTTCCTTGCATTAGAGAGAAGTTGAATTGTTAAGACAAGTCAGATCAAAGAAATACATACATTGAGTATCTCAAATGGAACATAATAGACATTTGAATGAATTTCCCCGACTTCTTTCCTTAGATGTGCCTAATCTTAGGAAAAAACGATGTTTCCTGTATCACATCCTACTAAAGCCAAGTTAATGAGAACACGGAAATAATATTCTACTGCTATGATATTTTCAGAGAATAAATAAATATCTTCTTAGAATACTTAAAGAACAGAGAAAGAATAGTACTATACTCTATCTCATCCTTACCAGACAAAATCTATCATTGCTGTTCTAACAGGTATGAAACTGTAAACTAAAACCAGCGCTCAGCAATTTTGTGCTAAAACTAAAACAAAACAAAAAATAAAAGCTGTACACGGGTGCCCCAACTCTACTAATGTCTCAACGAGACTGCAAAAGAAATGGCAGCAGAAGTTTGAAAACCGGTGAGTGTGTGTGGAATTTTAAACCTCATTCCCCTCTCTGAGCGAGGAAGCAGAAATCTCAAGGTTGAAAGCTTGCCTGGATCTTCTTTAATTCCCAACATATGCTTCTTGTCAATGAGATAGGAGGAGAAAGGCTAGACTCTTAGCAGCATTTACATCTGGTAGTTTTGTACCCTAGGAATTATAGGGCTACCATAAAAATGGTATTGAGATGTGAGCGTTAGCTGAATTAAAGCTAACATTTCTACTAAAAGACATTTCAATTATGCTGGATCAGTTAAGGATTTTAAATGAGGAATGTCTCCTCTTCTTTCTTTTTTCCAGCTTATTAATTTTTATTTTTATTTGACAGTTAACCTAATGCTAAGATAATACTGTGTAACTTTAATGCTTAAAATTGATATATAGCCATAGGGCATGCATTGTGATGGATGGGCTCTGCTTTTATAGGAAGAGCGGTGGAATTTGATTACTATTGTTCATACTTAGCATTGACGATGAATATTTTCAAGATCAACGTTTTGTTGAATAAAACACTACTAAAAAGAATGTCATAAAAATACAAAAATGCCATTAACTTCAAAGTACTTCTTTTGCATGTTCCACATAATGTGTAAAGTTCAGCCAAGTGAACAAAGCTGTAGAGGTATTTATATTACACACAACTGTTCCCTCTTTTGTATCATCTCTTGATTTATAATTCCTGCAACATTCATCCACTCTAATTCACATAGTTATCACTCTACTTTCCCTGTTAAATGTCTATTATATACACCACAATTGCTCATTACCTTTTTTTTTTTTTTTTTGACATTGCTAATATAAAGAGGATGTCTTTCTAAAGCACTAACCCCTCTCTCTCTCACATTTAATCTGTTGGGATCAATGGGATAGCAAATATCATTATATTTGACGCTGTTTTGGTACTCTTCTACTGCTGACCACTGTTGAGAGACAGAATATTGGGCTTTGTAGAACCTTGGTTTGAAACCATTAATGACACTGTTCTATACTACAACATATACTATATGCATGTAAAAAAAATATATACATAGATATATAACAATAATAATTTAGAAAGATGCTACCAACCAAAAGCAGAGCTGAGTGCTTCCCTAAAGAAAGAAAAAGAGTATTTTCTACTTTGAGTGGTACTTCTGGGTTACACCAATGTGAACAAGAACAAAATGAAGGCCTCAAGATAAAAACAAACAAGCACTGCAGGGTTACATTTCCCTGCGTTGGTTTCTAAATTTCCAAGTTGAAATCTGACAGAGAAAGTGTACTTACCACCTAGTCTAACATACAACGCCAGCCCCATCGCTTGATAGGACTTCACTGTTAGATGGATAGCACTAACACACTGCTTTCTAAAGATAACCATAGGCCATGGCTATACACCCAATATATGGTTCATTGATTCAGATTATTTATTCTTTATTATGTCCACAAATATTCTTAATCATTCTCCTTCATACATAAAGTGCTTATTTCTTATTTATGGTTATAAATAAAAAGCTAGTAAGATCATATTTTACAGAGAATTGTTCTGAAAGCTTAAGACACTTTCCAACTTTAAGAATCAGCATTCCTGTTTCTGTGCTCATTTCATTATAAAGGGGTTTACCATAAATACTGGAATTTGAATTCCACCCAAGTAATGCATTAATAGATACTAAACCATTAATAATTCCTGTACTTTTTCATAAATGGGCAAAGTCCAATAAATAAACCAGAGCTCTTACATGTCAGAGCAGGGTTAACAAGCACCAAGGAGATTTCAAAGACAAACTGCGGGCAGGGGCTGCCAGAAGGTAAGATTCATAACGATGCCACAAATTCCAGCGACCCATTTTTTACTGTCCACTATGGCAAGTATCTAAAATTAAATGCTAAGCAGAAATTTTTCCTGAGCTCTGACATACAGTAGTTTAGGTAAACAATCTCTAAAATTAAAAACAGATTCTTGATGATAAATTCCAACATGTATATCTTGATAACAGACAACCTTCCCTTATAAATCAAAAGCTGTACTTTCCTCACTGAATCCCTTCCAAATTAGATCAGATGACTTACCTGAAATATTTCATCCGTCTCCCCTCTGAAATAAATGCTGGCAATTAATGCCTATTTGCTAGGGTGACAGTGGAAAAATTTAAATATTAAATGAGATGTGAAAGCAACTATGCTATGACAAAAGGAAGGTTCACCCAAGGGAGGATGTACTGGATATTCAGTGATCCAAATGAAAACCTACCAGAACAATTAATGCTGTTTGAAACTGATCAGACGCTGCACTATTATTTGATATAAAATTCTTCTCAGAAAATACTTCCTCATCACTCACCTGACTGCCTTTGGAAAAGAAAGATTTTGTGTTCCGTCCTTCCTTGTCTAAATAGTTACCACCTGGCCATATCTGTGGTCTTTTGCTTTGGTCAACTCATGCAAAGCACCTGCAAGTCTGCTAAATTAGCTTTACTCATCTCCGAGCATTTGGAGGTGACTTCCAGAATTTATTTTTTACTCCTACCTAATACATGAGACAAACTAAAGCTCTGACCAAGAGAGAAATGGCATTTTCAAAAGCACGACTATATCTTCAATCTTCATCTCTTAAAAAAAACCCCTGAAGTTCTTGTGGAGAAGCAGATGGATATTTACTGAAAAGCCTCTTCACCAGAACTACAGTCTTTGAGTTCCCTGCCTCCCAAAACACCATGAGAGTACTTTTGTTGCACACTCTATTTCTTCACAGTAGTGTTGGATCTGGCCATAGCATCAAGGCCTAAAATTAAAAGAAAATCCAAGGACACTCTACCTTGATCCAAGCAGAATAGGAAGATTGTCAGGATAAACTTTGCTCGGCCTAAAGGCATATCCAAATATTAGGTAATAAATCTGTCTGCTTTTCAGGAAATTGCTTCTTTACTCTGAAATCTACAGATATCTTATTTCTGGGTCTTTATCAGTCAACAGCCATTTAGAAGATGCTTGTATCTAGCAGTCACCCTTGCATAGTGCAGCTCATCACTCGAGCCACACAATGTTATTGGCGATCCTCAAGGAAAACTTCCCAAGAAGTATGAAAGAATTGAATGAATAAGTCCTGGGATAAAATTTTCAATTTCTTATTTATTTCTATACATGCATTTCTGCAAGTGCTAAGGGTCATCTCAACAGAGGCAGACAAATAAATGATGGTCTCTTAGAAGCAAAAGATGCAAGGGTGGGAGAAGCAGGAGGGTTGAGGGAAGAGCCTTCAAAACTAACATTCTTTTGTTCTAAAATTGTTTAGATTAAGTATAAAACTGAAAGGAATGGTGCTGTGAACAACCTGCTACATATAGCTGCCTTTTGTTTGTTTGTTTGTTTTTGGTTTCTTTGTTAAGACCAATGGTTAATCTCAAAGTAACACTGATATCTGGTAAATATAGCCTTCCTAGCTACACTGTCTTTGGAAAGACTGTGAAATGAAAAAGTACACACATGGTTTAATAGAGGTAGGATATAATGAGCAGTATCCAGTGAACTTGGTTTAAAATCATGCCCTACATTGATGGTTTCAATAAACAAAGAACCTAATTGGCCAAAAACGCAGTTTTAAAGAGCGAGTCTGACAAATAAAGCTATAGCTCAAAAAAACCTTAGGCCAGCCAACCTAGAGACCCTTAGAGAGCTAGGGCTATATTTTATCTGAAAATTATATTCACGAGCAATGACAAATACAAGTGAACATGAAGAACAATCTTCTCTCCTGCTTCTTAACAGATAATGACTTCGAGGTCATTCCATTAGTGATCACTGCAGCTTTTAAATGAAACACATATAACCCTAATCCAATTAATGAAAGTATCCTACATTTCTTATACATGCTAATGTTGAATGAAAGTTTAAACCATGGCCATTCACCATTCACGCACTGTAAGTCAAAACCAGAGAAGCACAATAATATTATGGAGTGGGGTTGGTGAGGAACAGGGGAAGAAAGGAAAAAGCGCCCTAACGTCTTTCTCCTCATTTATTTTTACCTGTTTTTACCTTTAAAATATGTAATGACACATGCAGCTTTGAGGACGCTCTTGGTGATTTTTCCCCTTGTATCTCACATTATTTTTGCAGAAATCAGCAAATTAATTTCACATTTCTGTCCAAAAGACAGAATTCTTTATTATTTTTCACCCTGTGAAATTATTTGACATTTTGTTCCTTTTTTTTCCATTTTGGTCTTCCTTTCAATACTGTAATTTTTTATTTTCTCATTCTTTTCCAATCGATAACTATACTCTGTGTATAAATTGAGAAAGTAGCAAAATAAATAATAATAAAGTAATACTTTTTTCAAAAGACAACTCATGTGAGCAGCCTTAAAGTCATAATTTGAGGCATACACTGAGCCCCAGCATCAGCATGAGCAAGTCCGTGCAAATAGAGTCATGTCATTTGACAGATAAAGCATCTTCAGTAATAGGCCTGTGTTTCTGGAAGGACTTCCATCTCTTAAACCCCCCAGTACCTGTACACCTAAATAGGGAGGGGACAAACTCCCAGTAACTTAAAAATTACCTCACATCCTTTGAGTCATACCTCAGTCTGGGTAGTCTCTTTGCAGTTGTGTGGCTAAGATATGCAACTTTTCTTAAATCTCAGTAAAATTAAGAAATCCAAGCTCAGTCTTACCCCTTTACAGCTGGGATAGACTAAAGCTATGTACGCAGTCAGTTATCATGGCTCGGCAGATGTTCCACAGCGTGAGGCTACCATGATTTGATCAAGCATCACAACACCCAGGGAAATCCAAGAACACGTGTTGTTAGCTGCATAGGCGTCAGGATATACCTACTAAATCTTTTCTGAAACGAAATATTTTAAGAGACTTAGGGTCATAGTTTGCACAAACATCTCGTCAGATTATTCTGTTCCCTACTGACACAAGTGTCAAGGAAGGTCTTCAATTTCACTTTCTGCTCACTTAAATGGTTTCTCTTTTAAAACCTAAATTCAGCATCTCGTATGAAGCTCTACTGCTGAACAGAATCAAAACAAGTCTGGACAACTTGATCCCTTGTAAGCTATTTTAACTCCGTTCTCACTGCTGTCAACATCCCTTGTCCTACAGAATGCACCGAATTCCCACAAGCATTTGAAGTACACTCACTTCACTTGAAACTTTTTCTTTCTTTTTTCTTTTCTTATTGTTGAAAAAAACAAATGGATAGATGATCACAAAATGTTAACCGCTGTAAGGAGACATGACAAGCCATATTCCCAGGAGGGATAAAGAGTATGCCCTCCCAACAGAAGCAGCCTCCCCAGTTGGCTCTGGTCTATTTGCACAGTTTCTAGGAGGAAACTAACCACAAGGAATATTTCCCAAAGTCTCAGAAACATTACTACTTTGCAATAAAAGTAGATATCACCGTGAAAATAGAGTATAATAAAATACACTTCTTAACAAAGCCTGTGGTAGCTCATTTCTCAGGCCTCCCATTCCAATCATGCCTGCTGAATTAACAGGAGTGGCTTTGTTCAGTGGCAAAAGCAAGATTTATGCCTCCCAATGTGTGAAAAACAACAATGCTTTTCCTGCATGAGAGATGCTAATGCCTCCTTCCTCTTTGTGTCCCTCATGCAGAAATGTGTACGTCAGGACAGTGACAAATGACAGTACTTGTTAAAGCAGCAGGACCATCAGGTTCTCACCACCTCACGGCAAGAGGGAGAGGCCTCGCGAAGCGCGTCCCGACAGCAGCGACATCCCTCTGCCCTTCTTCACTCCGTGAGCGAGGCCTCCACTGCCAGGGCCGTTCAGCATGGCATGGCTCTCCTGCTCTTCTAACTGTTGTGCAGCCTGCTGGTCTGGACCCAGAACTCACTCAGTTCCAAAGCTTGCCTACATAACTGGATATAGAGGTTTCAAAATAACAGCCACGATCTGTGCAGCCTTCCATTAAGCATAAAGATCAGTTAACCAATTATTAAAGGTCTTAAAAATCATAATCCTAAGTGTGTGTGCACTCCTCTCCTGACACAGCATGTGCTTGCAGATGACTTGGAACTTGACAGCAATTCACTGGTAATCAATAGAGGAAATATATAAAATCAAGAATAAACCATTTTCTCTATGAAATTTAAGCATTTTCTTTCACCATTGACCCCTTGGTGGTAAAGATGAAATCTCCAAGCTATCACATCTAATTCAAAGTGGTAAAGAGATTATATGACAGAGGTGAAACAGCAAAAGTGTAAGAACTGAAAAAGAAATGGAAAACACATCATAATACAAAACAAAGTGTCAATAAAGCTGGTGCAAATTTCAACACGGTAATCATGATTGGTAATCACGTTACCATGTAGCAAACTATTTAAAGGCTAGAACTTACTGACTAAAATCAGCTGTGAATTACAAGTTATGAAGAATTTCATAGATCTAATATGTTTGTATATAAACAAGACTGTACTTTTATCAAATTCAAGAATTTACTCAAAGTCATTATGATGAAAATACCAATTTAAAATCTTCTAGACCCATATGCAAGCGCATAAAGTATCAGCCAGACCTATAACTATATATTACACAAAAAGTCTCCTTTCTTAACAGAATGCTAGTATAAAGACTGAGGAATCTAATTCTTCCACACTAAATGTCCTTCCCTATTTTTTGGGGGGTGGGAAGTTATTTGTTGTTTTGTTTTTTAATAATTGAAAATGTTCAGTTTGGGGCAAGTAGATGATTTTAAGATTTCATGCTGGTATTTTGAAAATGACCCTGAAGGAAAAACATTGTGCTGCAGCTCACAAGATTGGCTAGGAAGACAGAGATTTCCCCCACTCCAAAAATGTAATGACATCTCACACATACCTATAAATTAGAAAAAAAAAAATGTTTTATGGCATACAGGGAAATATTAACCCTGCTTCTATTTAAAAATTAGAAGAAAACATTAATTTTTCAGTTCAAAAGCAAGACCCTGAAAGTTCTCTATGGATGCAGCATTCATGTTCAGACAGCTTAAGCCCTTGAGGGTTGCACTCCCTTTTGGCAAGGTTCCTCCGAACAACCAGAGCGCGCCAAAAAGAAACACTGTAAATGGGCTCCTCGGCAGAATTCAGGCCGCCCATGAATTTTTCTTAAATGAAACCAGTTAGGAATTTAAGACATCAACTCATGATAAAGAAACCAATTGTGTGTGTTCTACATTCCTGCTTACTAGAATAGTTCTCAACTGCTTCAAAGAGATTAGTCACATATATCCAGTTAAACACGGGTATGACTGCACGACTAGAGCAGGAAAGAATTCCAAACTGCACCAAATTGTTATTTTTTAGAATATGTTGAGGACTGTAACTAGTCTTGCATCACAAAAGTACAGCCTGAGCCAAATACCTGAAGTGTTATATTAGAAGATTAATTTTCTAAAAAAAAAGGGAACAGGGGAAAAAGGGGGGGAAAAAAGGGGGAAAAGGGGG
>PTEX01000107.1:396352-406352 GCA_003342815.1 Eudromia elegans
GAAAAGGGGGGAAAAGGGGGGAAAAGGGGGGAAAAGGGGGGAAAAGGGAGCTTTGCGTTTAAGTGCCTCTGTACCCTCAGATCAGCCTTGAAATAACGGGGACTACACTAGTTTTTTGCAGTAAACAGATAGCAAATAGGAGTAAATTTTTATCTCCCTATTACATTTCTGTTACAACAATGCCATGCTGTGTCTCTGGAAATCAAAGTAAACTCCTGCCTTCTATCGCTGGTTATTTATTTATTGCTTTAGAAATACACTACATATCAAACTGCACATTGCTACAGTTCTATGCAGCACATAAACAATGCTGTTTCATTTTATATTTTCAATAGAAAAAGGTCATTAAAAAACATGAAAGCAAATGAACTCATATTAGTATAAACTGCAGCACAATGAAAAAGACATTTTCCTTTGAATATTAATGATGCAGTTTGAAGAAATATATACTAAATACATTGATTTAGTGGTCATTCCTTTATAACAAATACAGCTTTGGTTATAGTTTAAAGTCTAAGATCGATCAAAATTCGGTCTGCCCTTCAGGGAAATACTATTCAAATATCTTAAACATTCTCATCTCCTCTTAACAAATGGATCAGAGTGCAAGTTGCATCCTTTCAAGAACCAGGGAACTCCAGGAATGACTTCCAGGTAAATCAGAAGCTAGGGGACCAATATCTGTTTTCCAAAGCTGTTCTCAGCTTAAGCTCTTGCATGACCAGCAGCGCTTCAGCTCCGCCACCTGCACCCCAGCCCAAGCGGCCAAGGTGCCGCTGCCAACACGGCAAGAGGAAGGTGGCCTGGGCCTCTGTGATGCAGACAGCCAGGGGCTTGCCTTCATTGCCAGCTCTGCAATTAAATGATTAATCAAGGTTCTTTATATTACTCACACTCTTTCCTGACCCTGCAGGGCACAAAATGTTTGGTGCTCAGGTGAGCGTAGGCCTGGATCTTTACTGGGTCTTCAGTCCCTAACATCGTATTACTAAATAAAGCACACACAGTATGGCAGGCACACTTTCCAGTTGCTTGCTTTAGGCAGACCACAGCGGCTACCCTTGAGTTAACGACTTTTCTAAAGACGAGATTTCATCAGTGTTATAATGGAAATGCCTTACTGAGATCAGACGTTCACCTAAAATAACACATTCGTACATTTTCAAATTGTGTTTGATGGCATATTTTCCTCTATTCAGCAGAAGCATAAAACCACAATGGAGCAGTTTATTATTCTTACATAATTTCTGCAGTAAAGTAATAAGTAAAGATGAGCCATATTTTCTGCTTTCTTCAGTCTAGAGATTATAGAGCACTTTAAAAAAAACTTCAGAAAAAACTTCATTTCTATTTCAAAAGTAAGCAGTAGTGATACTACATATTAAATAGTTAGTTCCAGTCTCCAAACTTACAGTTTTGGGCCCCTAAGATAACTTTAAAAAACAAACAAACAAAACTTAATGCAGGTCCATGAAGGAAACAAAGGGAAAAGTTTCTTTTTCCATTTGCAGAGAGACACTGAGGCCAAATTTTGTCTCAATTATTGAAAAGAACCTACGCTGCCATTTTGTCTCAAATTTTAAAGAGTAAAAATCTGAACATTTTTCCACTTTGTGCCATTATATCACCATGGCTGGAAAAGGTTTAATATTTATAACTGTATTGACCATTTTGTACTAGTTGCTAAGCAACACTCCTCCCTCCCCAGTATCATGTGAAGGAAGACGACGGAGGGAAGCAGAAAATGAGAAATGTTGGGGAAAACAAATTCATCCAGGCTAAGTGAAATTCAATGGGTCATAAGGTGCTATTTGTTAGAAAAGTAAAAGGGCACATAAGTCTTGCTGGACGTACTAAGACATCAGTTCATGACATCACAACAGCAACACGCCATGTTTCGAGCACAAAAGATGGAACAAATCAGCCGATATCCATCTCCCCTGGGCCCTAACATGGGCTACACTCTGGCTTCCCTCTCCATTTGCTTGAGGACTAAAATCTAACTCCGCTAACACTAACCTTGTACAATTCATCATTTCTTTTTTAATAGACAGTGCTTTGCCTTACAGCTTGAAAAGAAATTTTGAAGTGCATGTCCATGCAGTTACGTGCAGCATTTCAGTTTCCTGCTCTGTTGCAGTCCTAAGGCATTCAGTACAATACTTTGCACAAATGAAGAGTCCTATGAAAGGGCTAACAAGTTGAAAGGAACTTGAGGAATCCCATAGCAGATGGGTCACAAAGAGTCACTGGCTGATCCACTGTCTTCATTATATATAATTTCAGCACGCAGGTTGCCGCACCTCACCTGAACACGTAACACCAGAAAGCCAATGGACTCCAACGCCCAAACAGTGAGTACTGGAGAAGCTCAGTCATTTTTCAACTCCTAAGTCTCACCTGCTTCGATGGGAAGCTGAAACATACATTCGCCATCATCCCTCCAAAATACTTATTCCCCACAGACACAGATACAAGTTTTTCCAGAGCAGCGAATGCCAAGTGAGGTTACTCACAAAGGAAACTCCAGTCATCCTTTCAGCCTGTCCTTTCACCCCCTTGCACTGACAGCATGAAATCACACGGCTGCCTATAATTATTTCCTCGTGAGCATCAGGCAAGATGCCGAAACTGTTTGACACATCTTTTTTATTCATGAGCAGTCTTGTTTCCTTATGCGAGCACACTGTCAAACCATCCCCAAATACATCTTTTGAACTATAACCTTGGAACTGGTCAACTTCAACCAAGTTTGAAATCATACTATATCCCTATAAGGTCCTAGAAAATCCACGACGATCAGAGGCTCAGTGAGATACACAAACACTCCTGCATCTGCAACAAGATGATGATAAACTTGGCCACTACACAGTATGCTTGGCAGGGGCCAAGCAATCGGTCAACAGATATCTACAGACTAGGGAGAATGAGACAAGACTTATTCAAGTAGGAGTTGCAAAAAAGTAGAGAGACTTGGAAAAAAGCAAAAATGTGCTAAGGGGGATACAGAGATGGGAGCTGAGCTCTATTGCACAGTAGACTCCAGGGCAAAAATCTGTAGGAAACTAAGTTTTGCTACTCCAATTTACTCATAAAGCAACCTGTCATCCACCTGCGACATATCCTCACTATGCGCTGGATTTCTGTTTTGAAGAAAGAAGAGACCTCGCGTGCTTTTCCAGAGTGGAGCAGGACATTAAAGGTAAACCTCATTGCATCCGAGTGCCTTGTAGACATTAACGAATCTTCACAAATCTGAGGGAAGAAACGCCTATTATATATCAATTTTGAAAGAAATTTCTGAAAACAATCCACGGTGGAAATAAACATAAAAAAAGGTAAGCAATCTGAGAAGATTATATTGACAAATAAACATTTATTTTTATATATATATATATATGTATATATATATATAAAGTCCAGCAAATTACTGGGTTTGTATCTTACTTTATGCTTTGTATTAATTTTTATCTTCCCAGATTATTTTGGATGAAGTTGGCTAAAAACCATTCAGTGGCCACTAGAGAGTTAACTAATATTTCCCAGAGTTGGCAAATGTTCAGTCGAAAACCTGGCCAACTGCCTGTTGTTTACTGAAGCTAGGGAAGAAGCATCTGCAACATTACGAAAAGCATATTGTAAAAGGCAACACATGCAAATTAAACCTCTTGAGCTATGAGTAAATTGCTAGGAAAATTTATAACTCATTTAATAAAACTTGAAATAAATACATTGCCTTGGCTCTCAGGGAAAACAAAATATTTCCCATAATTCTGTGTTCAAAAAATGATCAACAAACCAGATTTCTACAACTTGAATATAAAATCAAATAGTGATATAAAACAAACCTCCTACCCCCATCCCTTCTGTTCATGCCTCACAACTCTGAGTAATTTTTGTGTCGAACAACTTTCAGTGATACATGTGCCTTATTTTACTTTTGATTTTCTAGCGGTTAATAGTCATTTTTTCAGCTGTATGTCTGTCATTAGGAATGGTAAAGTTGCATGAATCAGACTACTTCATTTTGAAATAAAATACCACCTTGCAGTTTCCCCCAAAATAGGGGAGCTATTTCTAAAAGGAGTCTTTTGCAGAAACACACACACACAAAAGAAAAAAGAAAGAAAGAAAAAGAACATCCTCTTCAAACAATCCCAAGCAAATGACACAAGAAGTCAAGAGCAGTAAGACCTTCCTGAAGCCCCAAGTCTTTTAGCTTGGAATAGACACAGTCCAGCCTCGCTCCACTGCAGCCGCGACCAAGTCAGATGGGATGCACATGTGTTATTAAAAGTAGAATAAACCCTTCGATTGCCTTACAGATAAAGCCGATCATCTACCCTGCAACGTGAGTTTCACAGACTCCCCAGCTTTCAGCCAGAGGCGGAGCTGAACCAGAGGGCTCCGAGGAAGCTCATGCCACCGAGACCAAGCGCGTGCTGCAGGCCCTTGCCAGACAGGGTCCCCGTTCAGTCCATGCAAACTGCAAGGTTTCTCAAGTTACTACTGGATAACAAAAGAGCATAACATTTGTGACCATTTAGTTAAGAAAAATTTAGAGGAGTCTGAAGGATTTGTCCAAGTATCTCCACTTCTCATCCCTAAATGATTGCATGGAAGGCATAAATCCCCATCCCCTATGAAAATCCTAAACTGTAGCTGTTACCAGGGATCATGTAGAAGGTGTCTCCCTTCACCGCACCAGTCACCACAGGGCCCACATTTATTAATTACTGCACAGTGGTGGGCAACATGACAGCTCTCCCGACACATGACCCATAGATAAAAAGGTTTGCCATTAGAGCTGCCAGAACATAATCCCTAGGATCTGGTTCCTTCTGGACACGCAGTTTGCATCAGAAAAATATCTTTTGCCGGTACAACTTTTGTCAAGATCCCTGCTCAGAGTAAGTTACAGGTCCTGCACATTGTTTCTTACAGTCTGACTCTATACACACTAAGCCATTTGCCAACATAGTTGTGCCAGTTACGAGGATTTAAAACAATGACGACTAAACCCTGAGGCCACCAATCATCATACATGTCCCAAGAAACTCTTTTACCAGTACAGCTCATTTAGCTAAGAACTCAGGAGATACCATATATATAGACATGCCTGTATACAAATACCACTATAGCCATCAGCAAAGACAATAGAGCAGTAATGGATTGCCTGTTATGTCTAGTCTAGCTCAAATATTACTGTTTTATCTTCAACAGACATGAAGGAGCACCAGCTCCTGGAGTACGCTGACTTTCAAAGTCCAACAAATGCTCACTCGATATAAATGGAAAATCCAACGGCCATTGTGCAGCACTCAAGCTCAAACAACTCGGTTTCTTGTTTCCGAAAACAATTTGTAACACAGAGAACTGACTGGAGAAATGCTTTCTTAGTATTTTCTATCACCTTCTGTGTAGAAAGTCTGCCAACGTGAAAACGCAAAAGCCATTTTTCCCAAAAATACGTGTTGTATTTACTTACAGTATAATTGATGAGTGTTTTACTTCACTAGAACAGGTATAGCTCTTTCAAGGAAAATATGACTCAGATTCATTTTGCTATTGCTCTCAACTCCTCGCTTGTCATTTAAGCGCCCAAGAGTTTGATGGAGAATTAGTCATTTAAAAGGGATTTTGAAAAAGAAAGAAAGAAAGGAATTTTTTTTTTTAAAAAAAAAGTAAAACACTGTAAATACCAAAACAAGCCTAAATATGCATCAACTTCTAGTATTTAAATTTTTAACCTAGAAAAGGGTCTACTGATATATCTCTAGGCCTATCCATAGATATTTATACTATTTATATACTGCCAAAAATAAATGCAAGGCCTACAAGTAAACAAGTGCTTTGCTAACTACTTGTTGTATTTACAAAAATAAAAGCACAAATGATTGTTTTAGACGTAATGTTCAATGCCCTTTTTACAATTCTCATATATTTTGCCATCAATCATGATCATCAAGATACTGTGACTGCTGTCTGCTGACTGACAACAGAAAGAGAAATTTAGAGGTGTGACTGAAATGACAGAGCTGTCATGGCTGCCTCAAAAATTACTCTTCTTAAAGAAAAGAGAGATAACACTCATGAAAAAACAAAAAGCAGACAGCACTGATGTTCCTGTCAGCACAGGAGGTTGGGGTTACTAAAAGCTTGAGGGGAAAGAAAAAGTTGACCAAACTTTGCCTTCTCTTCTTACTTAACAGAACTTCGTGATACCCTGTATAGAGTTGTTGGGTTTTTTTTTTTTTAATTCCCCCCTCCTCTCTTGAAATAAACTACTATTAAATCTGGGGCTGTGATGATAAATCTTTGAGCTAATCCTGAAAATCACTACTTACCTCAGAAGGTGTCGTCTTTAACTCACACCGACAGCAACAGCAATTACGAACTCTGACTACCTCACTGAGGTGGGAATTATGCATGTTCGTTAGTACACTAAACTGGACGGTCAGATTTGGAATTAAAACACACAGAGCAAAAAATTAGTACAATATTGCATTCAAAATACACTTTTACATTATTAAAAACCCTCCCAATTTCTAGCTTTTCCTCTCTCAAAACACCACCACCAGAAACACCACCACAGGCAAAACAAAACATGCACAGAAGCACAAATGAACATAACCACCACACACTCTGTTGTCCTACAGCAACAGTCATGGCTTAATCCTGAGCAAGACATATGCATCTGACTATTTTTCAGCAAAGAGGATCGTTAGTTAGCTTAGCTAGCTTAGTTAGTTAGTTTAATTATTTAACTGTTGTCCAGTGTCATCTCAAGTACACAGGGACTCTGTTGCAATTGTAGCCTGTTCCATGAAGACAGTTCACCTCTTAATACCTCCTTTTTCTCATCTGTAAAACAGGCATGGAGACCTTTGCAAAGTGCCCTGCCATGTTCTGGCAGAAGAGAAGCGCTGCACAACCAGTGCACTGCAGGAGTTGGTAACTGCATTCATGCCTGGGTCATGTATACTGATGCTTTAACGACACAGACTTTGGACGCTGCCCTCTTGCCATGCACATCTTGCATATTGTCACTCCAATTAAGGGAAAGGCACTGGAGAACCAGCTGTGAAAATGTGTCTGATATCAAGCTGTAAAAGTCGAGCATGGCAATTTGAAGGTAAGCTCCAGTTTAAGCAGTTTCCATAGGGTCCAGGCTAGACATAAATGCCAGACTACGAAACCACTTCACAGCATGTAAAATGTTTTTTTTTTTTTTGTTAGAACCACAAACTTCTACTAGATTGCTGATTGATGTAACACTTGGATTGGAAATACACAGCATGAAATACCATTTCCAGGGAGGAAAGGGAAGTTCTTGATGACACTGGTGAAAAAGTGATAAAAGCTTCACTCAAAGCCTCCATTTTAGTATCAGATTGTGGGAAACTTCCAGTTAAACAGCCCAACAAAGCCCATTAGCCATCAATCTACAAGCACCAAATAAACCCTTGACGCCTCTTCTAAGAGGCTGCAACATAATCATCCAGCCCATCCTGCCAGAATTACCCCAGCAAAGATGCTGATGAAGATCAGAGGAAAATCGTAGATAGGAAAAATTCCCTCTCAAGCAGCTCAAAGCAACATTACAATGAAATCCCATCCCTCCCACTTCCACTCTCACTTCACACATAGCTGCCAATGGCAGACACAGGAAGAAAAACTTCCTACCTTGCTAAAGAGAATAAAGGTCAAAAATAGAGGGAAAAGTAAGTAACAGAAAATGTTTCTGTCTAGCTTTCCATGACTGAAAAAGGAAAAAAAAAGATTGTACTAGTATCCATGTGTCACTGCCCATTTGTCACACCTAGGAGACCTTTCTAGAGTCATAAAAATGAGACACTGCAGCAGAGCACCATCAGAGTTCAGTTAAAATTAAGAACTCCTTCCAGCATGAAGTTTTCTACTCCCTGATCTGGACAAACAATATATTTAAAAAAAAAATGAATCAACATTTCTAAGGGGGGGGGAAAAGAACTTTCAAATCTGAATCAAAATGTACTACAGTAAGTTTTCACTATCTGTGTTTCTGAGAGAGAAAAATAAGGTTTGGGAGTTCTTTTTGGTGGGGGAACAGGGAGGGGTTTTTTTTATGTATATATATATATATATATTAGTACTTTTTAGTCTCCAATTATACAACCTGCCGAATATTTGCTTTCTCTCTCTCAAGGCATCCATCCGTTAATCACACATTAGTGATTTTGCAAGCATAGATTAAATGCTAAACATGAAAAAATGTGCATTTTGGACAAGGTAGAAAGGGACACCCACCAAGTTTTAAGCATCCTGACAAACTGTATGTTATAATCTTTGATATTAAAATAGTAATTCTGAAGACAAGGTCTGAGCACTTGCAAATAGGGAGGTAACTTAGAGATCCTGACCATCAAACCTTAGCTGTAGCATAGCTTTCTGCTCCTTCATTTTGCCCAAGTTTTGTTCTCTGCAGTTGGGATAACAGAGCTTATCTCAGCTGCCACTGTTCAGTGTCTAAAATGTTGGAAGGAACACATCTTTGTGATGGAGTTAATACTGCTATTTCAAACCGTGCATGTCAGTTGCTAAAACAGACCCCAGGTATCCTATTCTGTTACCCCTCCCATAGGCTGGAGACAAAGCCCACCTCATGCCTTGGTGTGCAGGTCAATCAAAATAACCTGGAGCAGTTGAACTGACTCAGTTCTAGTCAGTAAGAAGCCGTGCATCCTGGCTGGGTAAAACAACAATGATCTTTTTAATTTTTCTCCTCTTTTAGGAAAACAAAATAGGTTTTCGGCTTTCATATGGTGAATATGTAGCATCATTATCATAACTAGAACCAAAACTTAAATCTACTTTCCTGACCTAGCATTATTCAGATGAATGCATAATACAGTTTTACTTGCTCTATATTGCTCTCTCTTTCCGTGTAGAACAGTCTTTCCCAATTGCCTCCTATATATATATGTAGTCAACTACCACAACATTTGAAAAAAGACCCATTCCTGTCCACTCCATAATTGCAGAATGGCTTTTCCCGTTAGATACTTTGGCAAGTTGATACAGAGAAAAGGCTGAAAACCAGGCTGGTTTTTTAATCATTATGTTATGAATATTTAATAAATGAACTTCATCTCATATCCTATGCATTTTGATTCATCAAATCCATCTTTATTAGTACGTTTCACATTTTTGGAGAACTAATTTTGAAAGTTCAAAGGTTAACTTGTCTTCTTTTGGCACTGAACACGAAACAACTTCTGATTGCTTTCGGCAGGCAGTCTTCCTCTACTGGCAGTGAAAGGGATTCTATCAGGAATCAAACTTTGTAATTCAGAGATGGGGTCAGCTCCACACTGTGCTGTGCAGCACTGCTTAGATATCAGCTCTCATAGATTATGAGGTCAATGTTATATATATATAATTAAAATGCCTATTTCTGAGTATTCCATGATACACTTGTACACCACTTTGTTCTAAGACAAGCTAACTAGACAGGCTGATCCCCATTACAATTATTATTTTTATAATATTACAGCCTTACAAGGTGCCTCCTAAAGTCTTGTGGAAAGATCTACAGGTAGTTTTCATCAGAGAAAACTTTTCTGCTCTGCTTCAAATACAGTAGCTATTGTCACTGCCACCATGCCGTAGCAATATTCAGCTCGGTGCTGGCAAGCCCCCCAAGGCAAGCAGCCAGACACCCCTCACAGCACTCGTTGGCTGCGTTCAGATTGTCTTTTCACAGATTAGAAATAAAGAAATAAATAAATCCACCTTTGCGATCAAGTCCTTCACCACTGATAGTGGTGTTTAACACAAAGGGATCCCTTCAGCCACTGCTGCTTTAACTACTACAAACCCCAGCTTTTAGAGACACTAACAACTCGTGATGCCTGCGGTCTACAAAGCGGTCCCAAATAGGAGGCACTTTTAAATATCAGTTCTTACAGCTTCTAAATGTGCTCTGGAAAGGTCAAAAAAATGACATAAAACACTTGCG